>MU679530.1:7698-23880 GCA_026770625.1 Nicotiana glauca | reverse complement strand
AACCAGAAATTCGAGTAAGGAATTCTGTTAACCCGGGAGAAGGTGTTAGGCATTCCCGGGTTCCGTGGTTCTAGCACGGTCGCTCAACTGTTGTATTTGGTTTTATCTGATTTTAAAACATGTTCTAACTTATGTGCCTTTTATTAGCAACCCGCTTTTATTTTTATTTTATTTTTTTATAAGAATTGCAACGTCGTGAAAATGCGTCTTGAACCACGTCGCACCAGTGCACCCGTGATTGTCAACATATTTCGACTTCGTTGAGATTTGGATTTGGGTCACATAAATGTGCACTCATATTTAGGAAGGTAATATTATTAAAATACGCGCCTAAAGCAACTACGCGTTTATTATCTTTAGGGAAGACCATGAAATTCGCTAAACGGTCCTCCCGAGTTTCTAAGTATTTTTTGTATAAGCATTTATTGAGGGCCCCGCAATTTGTTTGTGTTGTTTAGCGAGGCTCATCTCGTTTTATTTTAAAGGCAAACCTAAAAGTGACTATGATTCTCTAATTTATTTTGTCTCTAATAATAAAAGAAAAGTCCTAATTTTACATTGTTTAAGAATCATTGTAATTGGGTCCAGGAAATCACATGAAGTCAGACCCTTAAATCGCCTGGGCCTTGAGTGTAACCCACATAAAAAACCGTTAATCAAGTAGGCCAAGGGGCATGCCATTCGTGGGCCTGGGCTGAGGAGTGTTTCAACTGAAAGCTGCAGGCGGCTGTTTGGGCTTAGCAGTCGAGCTCAGCAAGATAGGTTCTCATGTCAACTAAGCCAATTTGCAGACGTTTTGAAGTTCAAATCATTTTTGGTTATGAAACTAAAATCTCACATGCATGTGCAGCCCAGATAATTACTAACCACAACTCAATTCAACAATTCAGTTTATTACTCCAGCTATTTACGTGTTTCTCTGATTTTATATTGAAGCCTTAGATGCTTACTTTTGAAAATTGAAGTCTCAATCATGGAATCAAAATTCACTACAATATATAAAGTGACTAACAAGCTGATTTTACACGTATTTTGCTACTCACAATTCCAGTCATATACACTCTACCTAATTTAACCTATGAATGCGTGCGATACAGAAGCAATGGAACAATCAATTTCTATTTCATCTAACAACTAACCTGAAATTAATTTCAATTTAGCTATGACAGTCGCTCAAATAACAAACGATACTTATAGTCAATCAATTAACAGTCTAAGCAGTCCTGTTACAGTCCAATTAATTACATTCAAATCAAAATTAAGCCATAAATCTAACATATAATCAACTATCATTACATCATGATCTAATTTGAACTAGTTTAATAGTCCACAGTTCAGAACAGTCCTATTATATTATAACAATCCAATAAAAATCATAAAAAAACAAAGTCCAAACTGAACTATAAAAGTCCTAATTATACATCCATATGTCAATTGTTCGAACCAATACCAGTCTAGTCTACTAACAGCAATTATCAAGCTAAATGATCAACTATTTAACAAAATATCAAACAGCCTTCAAAGCCCACAGATCTGATAGTAATTTCATGTCGGCTTTAATTGAATTTCATGTTCAACAGTGAAGTTACATCATCATAGGTTGGAAATATGTACCTGGAGAATAGAATATAAGCAAATGAGGATTTGTAGTAAGGGAAAAATCAGAGAATCAGCACAGCAGATCAAGCAGTAGCAAATGAGGATTTCCAATCGCAAAGCACAGTAAATTCAGCCCAGGAATAGATCAATGATCCAAATATCAACTAGAATCGAGGGATTGAACACCACAGCACCAAAATAGACCCAAAATGACTTGTTTGGACTCCAAACTCACTCAAAATCAAGGCAGAGCTACTTTTGTATTTCAACTATCAAAAATTAAGCTAAGCAATGCAAGCCAACCACTAAACTTGAAATTAACCTAAATGATTGAGTAACAGTATATGTTTTTATTTTTATTTTTGGATTTTCTGTGATTTTTTATTTTTTTGGCTTTTGAGTTTTTGAATTTCAAATCTAGATCTGAAAATTAGAGAGAGCTTTTGGGGGAGATTTTTGAGGCTGAAAAACTTGCAAATGAAGGCATGTCAATGCCAATTTATAGGCAAAACTAGGATGTAGCTTCAGATTTAAATTTTTACATATTAGTCCCTTTATTTTCTAACTTGTGACACAAGTTAGTACCTCACAATTACTGAAAATCTACCTTTGACCCTATTCTAGAAAATTCTAAAGAATTCTATTTCCACTTACAGTATTCTATCCTACTATCAAATACCCAAATACCCCTGAAACACCCAGAACTTTCTAACCTTATTTCAATTAACATCCAATCCTCGACTAACCATGTTTAGACAATTAATCAGCAATTTAAACATCTAACATCAGAATCAAATTCAAGTCCTAGTCCAAACTAACTAATGAATTTCAAGTTACCAACTACTATTATCTATTAGCAATCAACAAACACAGAATCAATATCAAAAGAAGAATTGTTATTGGTAAACACAAGAAAAGCCAGACAGGTGGAAATATTAATCACTAATCAAAATTTCAGACCTAACTATGGAATAATAACATAAATATGCTTAGACTAATTTTATTAACAGAAAAATCAAACACAATAAGAATTAAAAACAAAAGCTCGAACACATCAACACAGAGTAAAACTAATTCAATTATTGATTAAAAAGTGCAAACAAAGCCTAAGTTGATTACTAGTGAAGAAAAGACTATTAAAAGAAAACTCACTTATGGAGCTCTATGATTCTACCGCTTCTGTGATTTGAAATTCGAGCACCTTGGGTGAAATTTGACGGCCCTTGATGATAGATTAGGAACGAAGGGGGCAAGGAAAGCATGTGGTGTGAGTTTAGCGGAGTTTGGGGAACTTAGGGTTTCACCGAAAAACTTCAATTTGAAATTCGAGTGATTCCAGCCAGATTTAAAGGATGAGGGTTTGGGGGTACGATAAAGGAGGTGATGGCGATCCAACCGTGTTAATTTGAGGGTGAACGGAATAGGTTGAGTTATGGCCGAAAAAATTAAATTTGATATTCGAACGATTTGGCCATGATTTGAAGGAGACCAATTGGATATTCGGAATGAGGGAAAAGAGATGATCATGGGGTGTCATTTTGGGGTGGATTGGAGTGACCGGCATTCGTCGGCGGCAGATAGGTTTTGAGTTATTTGGGCAAACCTGGTGGGATTTGAGGGAAACAGAGCTCAGAATCGAGAAGAGGAGGGCGAGGTGCTTGAGTGGTGTAAATTTGAGGGTTTTTGGAGATGGACCGCCGCCGTGGGCGATTTCCGGCGGCGGTAGGCGGCGGCGTTACACAAGCTGTGAGAAAGGGATGTTTGGAGACGACGACTGGAGGGTGGGGGGACTATACGACAATTAAATACCCTTAACCTAGGACGCCCTGGACCGTTAGATCAAATGGAATCAATGGCTAGGATTGCACGGGGGGAAAACGGCGTCGTTTTATTAATTGTTTGGGCAGACCGGGTGGGATGTTTGGTTTTGGGCCTGGTCTGTTTGGCTAATATAAACGGGTAATTAAATTGGGCTGGGAGGGAAAATTTAGAATAGCCCAATCTATAGACACAACCCTCTCTTTTTTTCCTTTGTTTAATTTTGTTTTCTATTTTTATTATTTTTACATTTTTCTGACTTTATAAAAATGCAAAAAATTAAAATAAAGACCTAATATATTTTCAAAATTAAGCTAATTGATTCCTAAAATTGTTTAAAAATCTATTTCATGACAAATTCAACAATTAACAATTAAAAATGCAAAAGTGGATTACTATTTTTTTATTTTCTTCATATTTTATTCTGAAACAACTTAACTACTAAATAATCCTAAAATATGAAATTAGATCCTAAATGCAAATATATTTTTTGTATTTTTTATATGAATTAACATGCACAAATAAAAATGCAATAATTAACAGAAAATACCACAAAATTCACCAAAATTGTAAAATAATAAAGAAATTATTTTGTTTGAATTTTTGGGAATTACTTGCTTAGGGAAAAAATCACATGCTCAAACATATATAACGGTTTTGTCTTAGCTAAGAAGATACTCCGGGCAGGTTATTTTTGGATGACTATGGAAACAAACTGCATCTAGTATGTCTGAAAGTGCCATCGCTGTCAGATACATGCAGATATGATAAAGGTGCCTCCAAACGAGTTTACCATAACAAGCTCGCCATGGTTGTTCGCCGCTTGGGGAATGTATGTCATCGTACCTATCAAGCCTGCCACATCAAACGGGCACAGGTTCATTCTAGTGGCAACTGATTATTTCACCAAATGGGTTGAAGCATCCTCTTACAATGCAGTGACTAAGAAAGTCATGGCAGACTTTGTCCGCGACCGCATTTTTTGTCGGTTCGGAATTCCGGAGTTAATCATCACTGATAATGGTTCCAATCTCAACAATGACTTCATAAAGGCCATGTGTGAAACTTTCAATATAAAACACAAGAATTCTACAGCTTACAGACCTCAGATGAATGGAGCCGTAGAAGCCACCAATAAGAATATCAAGAAGATACTAAGAAAAATGATAGAAAAGCATAAGGAGTGGCACGAGAAGCTATCATTTGCTTTATTGGGGTACCGCACCACAGTTCGCATATCAACCGGGGTAACTCATTATATGCTGGTTTATGGTACAGAGGTAGTCATTCCCGCTGAGGTAGAAATTCCCTCATTGAGAATCATACAGGAAGCAGAACTCGACGACGCAGAATGGGTAAAGAGTTGCTACGAGCAGTTAGCCCTTATAGATGGAAAAAGAATGAACGCAGTTTGTCATGGTCAACTTTATCAGAACAGAATGTCCAGAGCCTTCAACAAAAGAGTCAAGCCAAGACAATCCACACAAAGATAGCTGGTATTGAAGAAAATCTTTCCACATCAAGATGAAGCCGAAGGGAAATTCTCTCCCAACTGGAAGGGCCCGTACATGGTTCACCGGGTTCTAACAGGAGGAGCCGTCATACTTGCAGAAATGGACGGAGAAGTTTGGCCGAAGCCGATCAATTCAGATGCAGTAAAGTGATACTATGTGTAACATTTATGATTTCCTTATATAATGTAATTTGAACTACGCCTGACCCGATTCCTGTTTAAGAGGGGATACGTAGGTATCCCTGTGGGTTCGGTCATAATTTGATAAAATTTTCATTTCCCCTAATATTGGAAACTGGGGCAGAATTTTGAGGAGGACCCTCAAAATTCCGAAGTTGATTTCAGCCATTTACCGTAAGCAGCCATCAGAAGCAGCAACCCAGTAAACTGGGCTAGAATTTTGAGGAGGACCCTCAAATTTCCGGAGCGAAAGAGGTTGCAATGTCTCGGACCGCACCGCGGTCGTTGGTTCATCTAAAGAAAAACTATCTTCAATTATGTATTTATGATATATTTCTACTAAATCATGCATGTCTATTATCGAAATTACTTTGTTTAGCAACGCTACCCCAATGATATACAACATCACCGAAAAGCAGAGTTGAGCAGGACAAGCGAAGTCCACGAGGATACGAACTAACATTTCCCCTCCACAAAACTCACAATTTTTCTTTAGATTCAGGAACTCAAGTCACAAAATCGTCAGATATACCTACACAGTCACACTTCTCAGAAATACAACTCTCAGAATCATCACCTATCTACAATTATTATCCGCACACGATATCCCCAGCAGCTACAATATCGCAATCAGCTATCAGCTATAAGGCTATCAACTAAGAGATTTTACTACTATTCGTGTTTTACTTTTCTGCATTGCATAAGACTACCTTTCGGCCTTCCGAGACTAAGCACTGTCTCCATCTGCATTTTTCTGCATTGCATAAGGCTACCTTTCTGCCTTCCGAGGCTAAGTACTGTCTCCATCTGCATTCTCTTGCATTGCATAAGGCTACCATTCTGGCTTCTGAGGTTAGGCTCTACCTCTATCTACATTTTCTGCATTGCATAAGGCTACCTTTCTGCCTTCCGACACTAAGCACTGTCTCCATCTGCATTCTCCTACATTGCATAAGGCTACCTTTCTGCCTTCTGTGACTAAGCACTGTCTCCATCTGCATTCTCTTGTATTGCATAAGGCTACCATTCTGCCTTCCGAGGTTAAGCTCTACCTCCATCTGTATTTTCTCGCATTGCATAAGGCTACCATTTTGCCTTCTGAGGTTAAGCTCTACCTCCATCTGCAGTTTCTGCATTATATAAGGCTATCATTCTTCCTTCCGAGGTTAAGCTCTACCTCCATTTGCATGGCTGAAATAACGCCACATTTATTTAGATTCCGCATCGGCTGAAATACCATCACCTTTATTTAAATTCCACATAGGCTGAAATATCGCCACCTTTATTTAAATTTTGCATCGGCTGAAATATCGCCACCTTTATTTAAATCTTGCATTGGCTGAAAGATTGCCACCTTCTACATTTCATGGGCGAAACGATCGCCACATTCGACATTCATTTCATGGGCTGAAAGATTGCCACCTTCTGCATTTCATGGGCAGAAAGATTTCCAAATTGCTCAAAGGCGTCATTGTTCGCAGGCACCATTTCATAGCCCGAGAATGCCATGCCAAGGCCTGAGGATCCCCATTTTATCTTTTGCATAGCATTATTGAAAGGCATCGTGGTTCGGAGACGTCATTCTCATAGCCCGAGAACATCATTTTATAGCTTAAGAATCATTTATCATACGCTTCATGGCCTAGGAAGTTATGGTCTGAGGACGTCATCGTAACCGTCCAAAGACAGCATTCATGGTCCAACGGAAACTTGCATCACGTTTAAATTTATGCACAATATATGTTTGTATTGCTCATTTGCAGATAAACCAACTAGCAACGACCGTCTCAGCAGGAGTGATCCCGCTCCGATTCCCGTAGCCTGTTAGATTTTGACCATCCATCACGCCCGTTCTTGGAAAAATCTCCATCGGCATATTCCGTCGACGGATCCCGAACTACATATGGCCTGATTCCTGTAAGACCAGTGATATGTAGGTAGCTCAGGAACTAGAGCTCGGTCAAAATTCTTCAAATCTTTTCGTTCGGTCAAATTGGACATCATATCTTTACCCGACAACTCTTTCATCCTTCCCGGGTAAAGAGGGGCAGCTGTTGATACCCAATTTTTCCCTATGTATTTTTGTATACAAAACACTTTAAAAAAAAATAGCATGTATATGCATATATAAGCATGCCAAGGTATTTGGGAATTTTACCTAATTTTTAAAAGATTTTCAAAATCAATTTATTGTCTATTTTAGTAGTATAAAATCCAATAATTATTCCCAAAAATTATTATTGTAGTGATGACCTATTTTATTCTCATATTTACACCAAAATATAGCTAAGGTGATTGTTGTATACTTTTACAAATTTATTTGGAATTTAAAAGATTAAATTACATATAATTGCAATTGTAGCCTACTTTAAGATTAATAGCATTTTATAATTGTAAAATTGGGTCCAGTATTTTTAAATTAATATTTATATACTATTAATTGTTTTAGTACTTTTAATTTTCTTTTAAAATCATCTTCACTATTTTTATAAAATAAAAAGGAAAAATTGGCAATTTAATATTTAGCCCCATTTTTATTTCAATAACAGCCCCATTACATTTCGATTGTAGCCCTAAATTTGAATCAATTAAATCAGCCCAATCCCATTTGGATCCAACCCACGACCCAATTTCAAATGACCCGCTCGATTCCTACTATTGATCCAGGCCGTTGATTATTTTGATCAACGGCCATAAACCACCCTTACCTTTTTTTAACTCCAAACGACTACCCTAATCCCTCATTTCCCATCTCTCAGCCGGCTTTGAAACCTCTCGTCTCTCAAGCTCTCCGAAACCCTAGCCTCCTTATACCCCTCTTCAACCACCACTCTACCGGAATCCATGGCTTCTCAAGTCATGAATGGTTGGTACTCACTCCCCTCCATCAGTAAAACATGGTTGTTCGAAGCTTCAAGACCTGACCTCGATGGTTCTCCTTCAGATCCTTCTCAGATCTGTAGATCTATGGCTTCTCCGGCCATTACCCCGGCATATTAAAGCACTATGAGCCTTTTCGACTCAAGATCTTACTTTCCTCAAGACCTTTCTCATTTCTAAAGTTTTCTCTAAAACCCTAAGCTGTCAAAGGTTTTTACTTGCTTATTTTTTTCTTAGATCTGGAAAATGTCTGTGTTCTATTGAACTTTTTAAAGGTTTTCCCCAAATACTCTTTTAAAATCATTTAATTTCGATTTAGGGTTTCTCAAAGGATTTTCAAAGGCATCTTTCTGATTCTTTTTGTTCTTTCTTTATGTGTGTTTGTCTATGTTATGCTCGTATGACTTCTCTTACTACGCATGTACTGTTCTTCTTCTTTCTTTTTCTACTATACATGTTAATCCTGTACTCACATGTTAATCCGTGTTATATTTTCCTTACTCCTCTAATATGTGTTTATTGTGAGTTCTTTGATGTTGTTTGCTTTACTGGACTATGTTTCTATTCTTACTTAGCATGATTCATCTGTTTTTGCCCAAGTGTGTATTACTTTTCTTCTGAACTTGTTTATGTTCTGAGTTTTTTCTCAAAAACGTATTCTTCATGCTCTTAACTGTGTATCGTGTCTGTTTATTTCTCATAAGTCTTTGGAAAAGACTTCTGAATCTCTATCGAGTGGCTTGCCTTCTCATCTCTATTTTCTTATTCATCTTGAAACCCCGATTTAGGGTTTCCTTTAGCAATTTTGATTTTTGTGTTTGAATTAGGGTTCCACTTTGCGACCCTGGACTCTCAGACTCGTTATGAGTCTACAAATTGGACTTGTACCCTTTTTGCTTACGATTCTGAACCTCTCTTTGATTAAACTCTCTTCTAAATAACTTGACAGTCCTTTATTATCCATATATTTGTGTGCTGTATATATATAAGAACTCTTCTTTTCAAAAATGTTTTACCAACTAATTGATTGATTCTAAAGTCCTTTAATGGGGCTAATTGATTGTTACTGATTGCCTTTAAATTGAACCTTTCTTTTCCCCTTTCCTGACTTGGTTCATTCGAGTAAAAGCCTGTAAGTTTGATTTTCCTGGTTGTTTGATTGATTCCATTTCCTTATTTTTTACAAACTGTGTACCATTGGACTTTTGCCTTAAATAACTCCTGTGTATTTACCCCTTCTTGTATTACTTAGGTGAAATTTGAATCAAATTGTTTCCTTAAATATCTTCTACCCGTTTGAAATTAATTCCCTTGACTGAAGGGAAATTCTATGTGATTGATTGCAAATTGTTTTCTTACTTGCTTCTCTGTACTATAAAAGGGACGACCCTTCTGCACTTTTACGGACACTTCGAGTCCAATACCTCAAACATTTTACTTTCAACTTACACACTTACAATACACTTCGAGTTCAATACCTCAAACTTTTTACTTTCAACTTACTGCTTTGAGTTCAATACTCTCTTAACACTCTGCTTTTCTGAGATCTTTTGGAACTGTTTGCTTACAAATTGGCTTTTCAAGACTACTATTTTTACCTGCTTTCCCTGAAACTGGTATGTCTGATTTAATTTTTCTGCCTCACCCCTATGTGATTACTTTATAGTTTCAACATTCTTGTTTACTTTATTGTTCATGTTTACTGATTAAACTATGTATGTTCTTTCCTTGCGTCTGTTTCTATTGTGAATTCTTACCCCATATTCCCCTCTATGTGTCTAAGTTAAGGTTTTTGGCCTGGCAGTATCCAAATTACTGCTCAGGTCTAAATTTGATCTTCAATGGATCCTAACTCCTAAGATTTGGCTAACAGGCTGGTCGGGGGTGTGCCAGTATTCCTGATTGCTGGGCATGACCACTAGCCTGTCCTAACCTTCCCTAATTCCTCTCTATGCGCTTACACTTACTCTTAGACTCTAAGTTTTGCCCCCTCCTATGAGCCTTGCTTTGGGACCTTGAGTTCCCTCTGAACTTGGACATTTGAGGGCTGGCCCTTTCACACTGCACTATAATCTCATTCTGCAATATATTTGGGGTGTAAGCACTGCTCGGAGCACTTTGAGGTTCTTAGGGAACTTCGATACATCCCAAATAAGAGAAAGGTCTTGGAAAAGCGATCCTAGAAGTTGGTTTATCTCATATTGTTAGACCTTCAGTCTGAATTAGGCTATTTGGTTGTAGCTTGAATTTCTGATGTAATTTTTATCTTTCTTGATTCATTCCAATCTGTAATAATTTGTAATAACTATGGGGTTCTAGTTAAAAATTGAGGGTCATTTATGTATGCATATGGTAGACAGCATGCTCATAGGAATTACTATTTACAAATTTTGCATTTTATGCATAACATATGGAACTCTTGCCTATAAGTTTCTGCATATAGAAATCATGTATAAGTTTCTTCGCTTACACATCTAGAAATCCTTCCTATAAGTTTTGCATTACACGTAGAAATCCTGCCTATAAGATTGTTTCATTACTGCATTAGAAACCATGCCTATAAGTTTCAGCATATAGAAATCATGATTATAGTTTTGTTTCTGCACCTCTGCATATATGTCTATCATTAGGCAAATAATCATAGGTTTAATAATAATCAACTTCATTCTAGATGCCATGCCTATAGGACTTCTACACTTACGTAATCGTCTTAAAACCAACAACGCATAGAAATCATGCATATAGGATGTAATCAGTTGAATCAGCTTTTTTTATTTCATCTATGATTTAAAATCATTAGCAAGGTCGTTTAAAATTTGCAGAACTTTTGTTTATAAAACCAGTAACCTTTCTTTAAAATCAGTACACATTCTGCATTGTTAGATATCATGCTCAAATGCCTCATCTAAGGCAAACCAGTAGGTAATTAATCAACTGAGTCAGTCCCTGATAAACTACAACCAGACAAGGCCTAATTCGGACTTCTCATCTAAGAAATATGTGATAAAGCAACCTGTCCTAATGATTTAAATTTAATTCAGACTATAACCAGTATTTGAAGTCATGCTAGATAATTTGCTTCTTTAAGTGACGAGGCTTGTTTGAGCCTTTAATCTGCTATATTTTTCCCTTAACTGCATTATGTGTTTTGTTTGATGCCTTAGAATTTTATCCTTTTAAACTCTAAAAAAGCCCCCAAATCCCTCCCCCTTTTTAGAATTAGTAGTCTCAAATGCCTCCGGAACTAATAGGATTGGGACAGGTAATAGCATGCAATAAGTAGCGATATTATTCTGCATTTTAATACCTTAACGGGTGGGAAGGGTGGATATGGACATGATGACCGGTGCGCTAATACCACGTGTAGCCCCTTTTCTGAGGAGTGATTGTCGGGTATTGCATTGATGTGATCTATATTTATTTTAAACCTAGGACCCCCTTCCCCTTTACTTGTTTTCATTTATTGTTTATATCTTTTCTTAAAAATTCTGCCCTCTTTACTTCTCCTCAAATTTAAATTTACTTGCAATATTATGTGAAAACTCCCTCTATTTTAACCCTTATTTATTTACTTGTTATGTGAAATCACAATTATAACATGGCCGGGAACCACACTAGTGGATCTTGGGAGGTGCCTAACACCTTCCCCCCGAGATAATTTATAGCCCTTACCGAAACTCTGGTTCAACTCAAACTCTTCTTAGTGTCCTAATGCACTTTAATCATTAAGTGGCAACTCTTCAATTCAAAACCCAATTCCCAAAAGGGAACGAGTTGTCCCCCCAAATGTCATAAAACCAATTTTGCCTTAGAAAAGGGGGGTGCGACAGCTATCATGTTATCACTTTATAATTGTTAAAAAGAAAGAATTGGTTAATGAAGTATTTGAACTAAAGGTTTGGCTTGCCTAGCTCACATTAGTAGGTGCCATGACGACTCCCAAGGGTGGGAAATTAGGGTCATGATAAGATGGTATCAGAGCTCTAGGTTACATAGGTCTCATAGTTCACAGACAAGCTTAGTAGAGTCTGAGGGATTGGTACGGAGATGTCTGTATTTATCCCCCAGAGGCTACAGATTTAGGAAAAGTTTCACTTCTATTCTTCCCTGTCGTGCGATTTTGTTCTCTCAATGCTAAATTGAAACCTCTACTCTTTTCCTTTCGCGAGTACCGCTTCTTCAACTGAGCAGCAGCGCAGACCAGTATTAGATCAGCTAGGTCTTTGGAGGCTTTGTGGAGGTTGGATAAGTTTCACCAAGCTCTTCATTACTACATTCAACGGTGCATCTACTGAGAATCCCTAGGATTATTTAGACAGTTATCATGAGGTTCTCAGGAACATGGGGATCGTGGAGACCAATGGGGTCGATTTTGCTATTTTTCGCTTGTCTGGATCCGCCAAGACTTGGTGGAGAAATTATTGCTTGGCTAGACCAGCCAGAGCGCCAGCTTTGACTTGGGAGCAGTTCACGCAGCTATTTCAAGAGAAGTTTCTCCACTTCACTCAGAGAGAGGTATTAGAGGTGGAGGTAGAGATGTGAGAGGTGGAGGTAAATGTATTAGAGGTGGAGGTATAGGCACTGTTCTTGTTTGTGGTAAAGAAGTTTCGGTTTTACTTTGCGCCGTATCTGGTCATTCCTAGTGATTCTTTGAGTGCCCCTGTTTATGTGTCTACACTGGTGGGTGATCCTATTGTGGTGGATCGCGTCCATTGTTCATGTATAGTGGTTATTGGAGGTCTTGAGACTCGTGTATATTTTCTTCTTTTGGGCATGGATGATTTCGGTGTTATATTGCTGATGGATGGGTTATCACTTTACCACACTATCTTGGACTGTCATTCTAAGACTGTGACCTTAGCTTTACAGGGTTTGCCCTATTTACAGTGGAGAGGGACTCATGTTTATTCTACCCGTAGTATTATTTCTTATGTGAAGGCTCGACATATGGTCGAGAAGGGGTGTTTAGCCTATTTGGTATATGTTCGTGATTCTAGTGCTGAGGTTCTCTCTATTGATTCCATTCCCGTTGTTCGTGAGTTTCCTGAGGTGTTCCCTTCAGACCTGCCAGGTATGCCACCCGACAGGGATATTGAATTTTGTATTGATTTGGCTCCGGGCACTCAGCCCATTTCTATCCTGCCGTATCGTATGGCTCCGCCTGAGTTGAAAGAGTTGAAGGAGCAGTTGCAAGATTTGCTTGAGTAAAAGTTGCAGATTTTGCAGTTCAGTGCACAGGGAATTTGTTCTTCGCGTTCGCGTGGTCCCGCTCGCGAACGTGTAAGGCAAAAATCCAAGTGCCATTTTTTCTTTTCTGCGAACGCGAAGCCTGAGACGCGAACGCGAAGCTGAGGGGGGAGGTACCATTTGCGAACACGACCAGTATTTCGCGAACGCGTAAAGTAATGGGCCTGGGGAGGGAGTTCTCATTTTATTCTACGCGAACGCGGCCACTGGCCCATGAACGCGAGGGCTCGAGGTGTTAAAGTTTCGCGAACGCGAGCCTAGTGTCGCGAACGCGAAGGCCTTTAGACCTGACTCATCGCGAACACAGTGAGCCTATCACGAACGCGAAGAGTGTTTTCGCCCCGTTATTTTAAAAGAACAAAAACAGAACCCATTACGAGATTTCATAAAATTTTCACAAACCCTTTCTTCTCCGAAGCTCCTAGACGATTTTTGAAGCACTTCTTCACCAAAGCTTCTTGGGTAACTATTATCTAACTTGTTTTCTTCATTTTCCATCAACACCTACTAGAATTATAGGCCTAAAACATGTAATTAAGGGTAGAAAGTTTGGGATTTGGGTAGAACTAAAGCTTTTTGATTAATGGTGATTTAGACCTCGTTTTGGGGTCAAATTTTAGAAAATAATTATATATTTGGGCTCGTGGGTGAATGGGAGATTTGATTTTGGTCCGAACCTCGTGTTTTGACCAGGCAAGCCCGGGGTCAATTTTTTTTATTTTTGGTAAGAATGATTAAGAAGCTATAACTTAGCATTGTAATTGGATTGTTTAGCCGTTATTGATGTTATTAAATCGATTATGCATAGATACGACTGTGTTAGAGCCTAATTCGAAAGGAAAGGAGGCTTTTGATAATTGAGTTGGTTGTGGAAGTTAGAGGTAAGTATTTGGTCTAACCTTAGCTTGAGGGATTAGTATTTGTGTTTTATTTGCTATTTATTTCTTGTTGAGTACGACGTATAGGCATGGTGACGAGTATCTATACGTTGGTGTCAAGCATGACCGTGAGTCTTATATTGTGATTTTCATGACTTTGTTGTATTATTCATGCCTTGATGAGTATTTCTATTTGTTGTGTAAAGTTGTAGAAAGAATTGTGGCTTATGAATATTGAGGAGCGTTGGCTCCAGTTGTAGAACGAATTGCAAAAGTATAAGTGATACTTGAACCTCTAGAGAATTGGCTCGAGTTGTGAAGTAAAAGTGAGAAAGAGAAGAGATCATTATGTTGCCCCCTTGGCGGGCTAGTGTTGAGTTGTGGTTTCTTTACATTGTGTTCTTTATTGATATTACGGATGCTTAGGTTAATGATTGTTTGTGTTGAGTAAGGACTATAGTTATAGCTGAGGTAGTTAGGTGTTGTAATAGGTTTGGTTATAGCTGAGGTAGTTAGGTGTTGTAATAGGTTTGGTTATAGCTGAGGTAGTTAGGTGTAGTAACAAGTTTGGTGTAACGACCCAAAGGGTCATCACCGTATTTCTCCCTCTCTTCGCACTTCTGAGGCCTTGGAAACCTTGCTGGTGGTTACCTTGATTTGTGTGCGCAGTCCGGGCGCGAAGCCGGAAAGTTTTTATGTTAAAATATGTGAATTATGTGAAAAATTTGAAGAATTTTGATATTAATAAGGATATAGTTGACTTTGGTCAACATTTTTGGTAAACGGATCCGGATCCGTGATTTGACGGTTCCGGAAGGTCCGTAGAAAAATATGGGACTCGGGCATGTGCCCGGAGTCAAAATCCGAGGTCCAGAACCCAAGTAAAAGAATTTTTCTGTTAAATTATTTTCTGAAAATATTAAGGAAAAATGGAAATGAAAAATGAGTTAGAAAATATAGGAATCGGGCTTGTATTTTAGTTCTGACGCCCGGTACAGGTCTTAAATATGTGTTAAGCACTTTCTGTGAAATTTGGTCGAAATCGGACGTCGTTTGACGTGTTTCGGACTATGAGTTCCAAGTTTGAAAGTTTAAGAACTTTGAAATGAAAATCATGAGTTTTGAGGATCGATTCTATGTAAATGATGTTATTTTTGCAATTTGATCGCGCAAGCAAGTCCGTAGAATGTTTTTGAAGTTGTGTGCATGTTTAGTTTGGAGCCCCGAGGGCTCGGGTGAGTTTTGGATAGGTGTCGGATTGCATTTCTCATTTTTGGAAAAAATCTGGTTTTCTGCTTCTGTGATCTTCGCAAATGCGAAGGGAGGACTCGCAATTGCGAGCTTGTAAATGCGAGCATTTATTCGCAATTGCGAAGTCTAGGAAACTCGAGCACTATCGCAAATGCGATAGTCTGGCTCGCAAATGCGAAAGTTCCCAGGCCTGCCTATGTTCGCAAATGCGAGACTTTGGCCGCAAATGCGAAGTCTGGCGACCTGAGCTTGGATCGCAAATGCGATCTTTTCCTCGCAAAAGCGAACTGGGCTGTTCGCAAATGCGAAGTTATTTGTCGCAAATGTGAAAACCCATGGGCTGGCCATAGTTCGCAAATGCGAACTGAGTTCTCGGAATTCCCATATTTGGTCGGGGTCGCAATTGCGAACCCCTGTTCGCAAATGCGACATCAGAGACCCGTATATTCATACTTAGACGATTTTAAAGCTTCATTTTTCATACTTTCAAAACCCAAACACCCATTGGCGATTTTTCACGAACTCCCTCTTCTCCAAATTATTTGTAAGTCAACTTGTACTCAATTTCTTCAATCTTTAACATCATTTATCATGATTTCATCTTAAAATCAAGGTTTTTCATGGGTAAAAATGGGGGTTTTGGGTAGAACCTAGGTTTTCTTAAAATTTGGGGATTTGGACCTCAATTTGAGGTCCGATTTCAAAACAAATCATAGATATGAACTCGTGGGGTAATGGGTGATAAGGTTTTGGTTCGAACTTCGGGTTTTGACCACGTGGGCCCGGGGACGTTTTGGGAATTTTTGAGTAAAACTT
>MU679526.1:27282-58683 GCA_026770625.1 Nicotiana glauca | reverse complement strand
AATAATAGTTTTAGGCCATTTTAATTGATGATTGTTGCATTTTTATTTTTAAATAATATTAGAAGTTAATTAAGTTTTGCTTTAGATTTACAAAAAATCAGAAAAAAATAATATGCAAAGTAAAATATATAAAATACAAAAAGATGAAAAATAATAATACAAAAAGTCTATACAAAAAGAAAAAAAACAGATAAAGAGAATGAATTTTTCAACCCAAAATTTTAGCCCAGGTCGGCCCAAATACCCCTCAAGCCCTTAGTCCAATAACACCCCACACGGTCTGCCCTATTCCTTAGCCCAAAACGATGTAGCTTTAGTATTACACTACGTCGTTTTGTTGGTCTCTATCATTAAAGGACCAAGTATTTTTTTTCCTTATCCATTTCAATGTCATAACAAAATAGAGTAACCCTAATTCTCTCCAAAATGAACCACCAGCCCCGCTACAGCCCACCACCCCGCCGCCCGCCGGAATTCGCTCACGGCGGCGGCGTAACCCCAATCCGTCCCAAAAATACACCCCAAACTCCCCTCCATCTCGTCTTCCCAAATATCCAAGCCATTCCCTTCGATTCACAACATAACTCATCAAAAATCAAATTGAAATCATAAACCCTAGGCCGCCACAAGATTCTCCGGTGGCGGCGCCGCCTCAAATTACCCCAAATTGATAATCCAAAGCCACCAAACTTCCCTCCTTGCAAATCCATCATTCCATTTCTTGCGAATGAGTACAACGTTCAAATCTGAAGTTTGTTTGGTCCCAGTGAAGAACAAGTGGATGGTATTGTTCAGCGAGTTAAATCCAAAGTCTTCGTCGGTTCTTGTGATAGGTGTTTCTTCTATCCCGTTTATAGTATTTGTTCTTATTTCCTTCCTCTCTTCTTTTGCTTTCTTCTGGTCATATGTGCGGATTTTAGTTGTTCTCGTGTTTGTAGATTAAGTAGTGTGGACCAAAATAGGTTACCAAATCGATTTTATAATCTGATAAAACCATCAAGTTTACAAGTAAAACTTTCTGGCCGTTTTTCCATTCATAATGATCTAAGCCAAATTCAAATTGTATTATTAATTGCGTGATTGTTTATTTGTTGATTGGTTTTGTATTGATAATGGATGATATGAACCTGAGATTAATACATGAGTTTTGATTATAGGTTTAGAGTTTAAATTTTCTTTTTAAATCAACAAGGTTTCTTTTCGTTTGAATGTTTGTTCTTTGTAGTCGATTAATCCTGTTTTGACTTAGGTATTCTATTAGGTGGTTTAATCCAGTTGATTACTGGTAATTAGATTGGTTATAAAATTAATTCCAGGAATTGTTTAGATTAAGTCAAAATTCAACTCTATTGTGGTCAAAGTAATAAGCAAGGAATTTCAAGGGAGGTCCGATGGTAATTTTAGGGAATCTCAGGGGTATTATAGGCATTAAAAAGGGTAGAATTAGTAAATAATAAAATGAAGTGAGGGTAGAATAGAAAATTCAAAGAGGTAGGAACATGGTAGATGCAACTAGAACCTTCTAGAATGGGTTTTAGTGCAAGTTTTAATAAAATAGGTGTACTAACTTATTTAACAAGTCAAAAATAGGAGGTAAAAATAGAAATAACATAGGGACTAATAGGTAAAATAAAAATCTGAAATTCCCTCCCATTTGTGTCTATAAATAGGCAGTAATTCTGCCTTAATTCATATGTTTTGGAACCAAAATTTTCCCCCAAAAATATCTGTCTAGTACAGATATGAAATTAAACAGTTTTAGATTCTAATTTCCTTTCTAGATTTGAATTCCTTCCAAAAAATCAAAAAAAGAAAATAGAAAAATACAAAAGAAAACATTGATTCATTGAAGATCTTTTGAAATCCAGCTCAAACTTCATTTGTTAAATCTTAATTTTGCTGAAATATAAAGCAAGTTCAAGCATCCAGTAAAAATATCAGAAACAGCATTGTTATATCACTCATTTGTATTTAATTTTAGTTCTAGTCCAATTTGGAGTGAATTTGAGGTTGAACAAAGGAAATTTGTGTTGTTTTCTGTTGCTGTTACTTCTCTGTGATTTTCCTTGGATTAGAGTATCCATTTGGTTGTGAAATTACTTTCATTTCACTGCTGTATCCTGTTGTTGCTCTACTGACTTCAACTCCTATTTCATTCTGTTCATTTCCACGTACATTTCTGAAGCCGGTATGATGTATCTACGTATTTTGAGCAGTATAAATAAAAATCGCAGTCAATTTTGGCTAGCAATGCATTATTCTGTTATGTTTAAATATATTTTAATTGTGCTGTGTAGTTAGATATTGTAGTTATATTGTAATTTGCTTAAAATTAGCTATGATTGAAGTTTGTAATAATAGGACTGTTTTTAGTAGTATAACATGACAGTATAGCTTCGTTTACTAATAATATGCTTGAAGTTTGTAATAATATGATTCTGTTAGGTTACTTTTATCAGTGATAGGTACAATCACGATTTGCAAATCAAAGTTGCGAATGTGAATAGTTAAGTCTAATTAGTAGGTCTTACCTCCGAAATCAGGTTGTTATTGTGGATTACTTGACTTTTTTTAGAATAATAACATTCCAGTTTGAATTTTGAATCAATAATAACAGTTTGAATTCCAGTTAAAAATAATAACCTTAAAAAACTTGTTTGATTATTTAAAAAAAAAATAGTAACAGTTTGAATTTTGAATCAATATTTTTAAAAGCTTGGATTCCCGCAGTTGGGCTGTAATATCGAGCCCAAGGCCAGTTTGAAGGCATAAATAGTCAATCAGATTTAGTACTATATATAGCTATATGTGAATTCATGACTGGAGCGACATTTCAGCCCCAAAATTGNGCTGTAATTTCAAGCCCAAGGCCAGTTTGAATGCATAAATAGTCAATCAGATTTAGTACTATATATAGCTATATGTGAATTCATGGCTAGAGCGACATTTCAGCCCCAAAATTGCCGAGATTATGTAAAGAATCAAAAGTCCCAAGATACAATAATGTTCAAAGTAAATAAATAGGAATATGGAGAGGTATTTCATAAATATAAAATTGGATCTTGAATTAAGTAGCGAGTTCAAGCTAAAAGGTTTTATCCTTTTGTTTGAATTCGGACTTGAATTCGAGATTCGAATTTATAATTATGGATTACTTTACTCTTTAGAGACAAAACACAAAAATAGAAAATTTAGCCATTTTAGTTTGGCCTTTAATAACTATAAAATGAGACGAGCATTGCCAAATAAATATACAAATTGCGGGGCCCTCATTAATTACTTACTAAAATACTTAGTACTCGGGATAGGCCGTTTAGAGAATTTCACGGCCTTCCCAAAAGATAACAATACGTTAGCCGCTTTAGGTGCGAGTGTTAATAATACTACTTTCCTAAATACGGGTGTGCATTTCATGCAACCCAAATCCAAATCCAAAAACGTCGAATGAGAATATGTCGAAGATCCGGGTGCATTTCGTGTGACGTGATCCGAAAACATGTCCTTAAAACGACGTTTACTTTCTTAAAATAAAAAATAATTTGACAAAAAGCGGTAAATAATTTTAAAATTGCACAAATAGGAAAACATGTATTAAAATCAATTCTAGCCAAATATAACAGTTGAGCGACTGTGCTAGAACCACGAAATTTGGGAGTGCCTAACACCTTCTTCCGGGTTAACAGAATTCCTTACCCGGATTTCTTGTTTGCGAGTGTTAAACAGAGTCAAACCCTTCCTCGATTCGGGATTCAAACCGGTGATTTGGGACACCATAAATATCCCAAGTGGTGACTCCGAATCTTAAATAAAACGAATCCTATTTCGATTGTCCTTAAAATGGAAAAACTCCTTTCATTACTATATTCCTTCCAGGGGTGTAGTAATAGTGAATAAAAGCTTTCTTCATAAAAAGGAGGTGTGACAGAAATATTCTCTAAATAGCTCCAAAATCTCCCAAAACACGTGTGCAAAATGGAAAAATGGCTGGAACCCATATTAAATGAAGTTCACTGATTAAGTGATTTCCGCTTCTGCAGTCAGGGGGCCGCATTTGCAGTCCTTCTTCTGTTAGAGGGAGGCCGTATTTGTGGAATTGGCCAAGCATTCTGGGACCGCTGCTGCGGTCTTGAAACCGCTTATGCATAGCCGGCTCTACGACTTTGGCTTGGCCGCATCTGTGGTAGGACGACCGTTTCTACGGTCTCGCACCTGCGGCTGTCGAATCGCAGGTGCGATTATGACAACAACCTGAAGCTTTAGCGCATCCCAAATTTTGCAACTTCACTTGAGCCTCGTCTGATTGACGCTGGAGGAACCCCGGCCCCGCCCAAACATACCAACATGTTTGAAATCATGAAATGGATATGCTTGAACTTTAGGAGTGCCAGAAATAATGCTAAATCTAAGTATCACCCCCTAAAACCAATTGAATCAAACTTATGAACTTCAAGTTCTTCAATTCACTTCTAACGTGCCTAAACGTACTTATACTACTCGGATTGACACCAAACTTTGCGGGCAATTCTTAAATGTTATGTTGGAACTGTATCGTGCTCTAGAAGCAACGTATGAGCCTGATACCAACACGATAGATCATTATTTAATTTCTTTAAATCCTTAGAATTTTAGTTTAGCAATTTCTAATAAAAATTCATTACTCAGACTAGAAACCTCAGAATTTCATTTTGGACATACGCCCAGGTCCCATATTTTCTTGCAGACCCTCCGGAATCATCAAAACACAAATCCGGGTCCATTTGCTAAAATGTTGACCAAAGTCAATCTTATCCTTTTAGGAAAATCTTAAGGAATCAAATGAGCCTATTTCAACCCAAACTCTTCCAAATCCCGAACAATTAATCCCCGCAGGTCATAAATTCGTTAAAGCAAATGCGGGATGTTTTAAATTAGCGGTACGGGGTTTCTATAAAGCAAAACAAACAGTCGGGTCATTACAAATACCTTGTGTGCGTACCATATCTAAGTCAAAATAATTAAAAAAGAAATACAAATTAAGTGGCAATAGGTAATAAAAAATACAATAAAATACAAGAATAGCCAAAATTGATTTAGCCTTACATTAGTCAATAAAAGCGACTGTGCGAGAACCACAAGAATTGAGGGGTGCGTTACACCTTCCCCTCGGTCAACAGAATTCCTCACTCAGTCTTATGTTTTTGTAAGCCATAAATTAAAAGTCAAACCTTCCTTTTAAAAGGGGATTTAAATAAAAGGTGACTTGGGACACCAAAACTCAATTCCAAGTAGCGACTCCAAACAATAAATAATCCATTTTCAAAATGTCACTTTAATTTGAAAAACTCTTCTAACTCAACGTTGTAATAGGTTTGCATGGAAAAAATAAGATCTGACAGCTAGATTATGCTCGGATGCTTGAACAAGCCTTGCCTTCAAAATTATTTGTTTTTAAGTCATCGAAGGGTTTCAGTGTGACCGGAAATTTTTTCCCAAAGCACTTAAAATTTTTCAAATTATAGTTTGTTGAGGGTAGCCTTTTAAAACCGGCGAAGAAATTTTAAGGCTTTGTTGTTTTTACTATGAGTCTCGGACATCTCCGAGCCATTTTAATATGGTCGCAGCCATTTTAGTTCGAGTGTTGCCCAGTGGGCTCGTTATCCGTAGTTATCTGGGCTTTCTAAGATAATAGTGCCCGAGTAGGGATGACAATATCCTTTACAATCCGGGCATTAACTAATAGCTCTTGTGCTTCCGAGCTATGATGGCTCAGACCACTCGAGTTTGTTTTTGGATGGCGGTCCCCGAGCGAGAGTGATTGTTTGAACATGGATTAAGGTAGCCCTTGGGCTTGATACCTTTGAAAAATCAGATGTAGGAAATTCCTTGAGAAATACAAGAAATTTTTTAAAGGACAAGATATTTATCCGCAAGAAAGAGACTTCATTATTTTCACGTGTATAATATACATGTGTATATGCTTTGTGTTAGGGCTCGAGCAGTCTATGCGGGCACGGTTCATTTGATCATTTGACCCTTACAATAAATCCTATCGATCGGCTGAGGCCATTCAATTATGAAGTTTCTTTCCTTGCTAAAGTCGATATCCAAGGGTAACGTCCTCCTGTATTCGAGATTAATTTTAGAGAGAAGCCTCAGATACTGCTGATATGATCGTCGATTCATGACCATCCTTCGATTCTAAGTTAGCATGATCCACTATTTCCTCATTTAAATCCTTCCTAGAAAACCCATTTGGAACAAAAGTCAGTTTAACGAAAAAAGAGTACAACGCGTGCTTTCAGACCAAAAAATTGCACGGTTCCTTGTTGGTTACCTAAAAATATTAGTTAAAAAATAAGTAAAAAGGAATGAATGGGGTCTTACCTTAGCAGTAGTATCTCTTCAAGAGATTTATATTCCACTTGCTCGCCGTTCATATTTCCCAGTTTTTAGGATCCCTTTCCAGTGATATCAATAATTTGGTATGGTCCTTCCCCATAACAACCCGACTGGTCATTTTTCCTTTTAGAACCTTTTTCTCCTAAATAAGACTTTTGGTACTTGCCTTAATTGATTTATGACTTGCGGGATGGTTGGTTTGGGATTTGGAAATGTTTTGGCTGAAATCGAAACACTTAGTTCCTTAAGGTTGGCATAAACGGCCAAATTTGACTTCGGTCAATATTTTGAGTACATGACCTTGGAATTTTGATTTGATGGTTCTAATAGATTCATATGATGATTTTGGACTTGGGCGTATGTCCGGATCGGATTTTGGATGACCCAGGAGCATTTTAGTGCCTAATAGCGAAAGTTGATTCCTTAAGGATTTTGAATTTCTTTAAATTTGGTTTGGAGCGAATTTTTTTGTTATCGAGGCCCGAACAGAATTTTGAGTCCTATAATGGTATCATAATATTATTTAATACTTGCACGCAAAATTTGGTGTCAATCCGAGTTGTATAAGTGTATTTTGTCACAATTGAAGTAAATTGAAGAACTTGAAGTTCATAAGTTTGAATCAATTGGATTCAGAGTGTGATTCCTAGTTTTAATGTTGTTTCCGGTATTTTGAGGGTTCGAGTGAGTATGTTTTATAGTTTCAAACTTGCGGGGATGTTCGGGCGGGCCCGGGGGCCCCAGACGTCAATCAGACAAGGCCCGAGCTAGGTAGAAAATTGGAGGAGGAGCTGAAGCTCCCGCGGCTGTCATAACTGCACCTACGGTTGGCCAGCCATAGATGCGAGCCTACAGGTATGGGAAAAGACTTACAGATGTGACTAAGGGTGGGCAGCCCAGAAACCGCACATGTGGCCCCTCCTCCGTAGAAACGAAACCGCAAATGCGGTGGACCTTCTACAGAAGCGGTCCCAGTTGGCGCAGTCAAATTTTGTAGAAGCAGACACTTGCCTGTAGAAGCAAGTCCATAGATGCGATCACATAACCACAGATGCGGTCCCCTCACTGCTGATGCAAAAATATCTAAAGGAAATGGCCTTCATTTATACGGGAGTTGTGTCATTTTTGATACATTTTACTCCATACTTACGTGATTTTGGAGCTTCAAAGGCAGAGATTTCAACCTAGCATTGAGAAATAGTTTATTCCCACTTAATGTGAGTTTAATACATAGTTTATGGGTAGATTACAACATGTAAATTAGTAGAATTTATGGGTTTAGAGTAAAACCTAGGTTTTTGATAAAAATAAGATTTAACCACGAAATTTGTTATGGAATGAAGTAAAAATCATATATACTTGATCCTTAGGTTATAGTTAAGAAATTTCTTCGAAACTTTCTGGAATCCGTACACGTGGGCCCGAGGGTGAATTTTAGGAATCTTTCCTTTGTGGTTGGATAATCACTTTAATGGCTAGAATATGACTTCTAAACCTATAATGATTAGTTTTTACATTATTTGAATAGTTTCGAATAGTGTGGCTCCGATGTGAGGATTTGAGCGCATTCTTGAGTTGGAAGTAGGCTCGAAATGAGGTGAGTCTCTTTTCTAACCTTGTAAGGGGGAAATTTCCCCATAGGTGAACCTAGTTAATATATGATTAATTGTGGGGGCTACGTACGCACGAAGTGATGAGAGTTATTCGATCCTTGGCAATGCACAATTTACTTTTATGTTGGACCGAGCCGAACGTCCTTGGTGGTATTTATGTGTGATAATTCAGTCGTAACCACTTATAATTTGTGTGATTCATTGTTTGAAAGGTCACCTGTTTTAAATGAAGAAAGTGCTTGAACTTGTTAATCGAATGAAAGGGTTTTCAGTATTATTCTTGTTTGAGCTTGTTGTTACCCACATACACTGTGAATTAAAATGTTGAACTTCATATTATTATATTTGTTGGCCATAGTAAGTGTTGGGGTTGACCCCTCATCACTACTTATGCGAGATTAGGCGAGATACTTACTGGGTACATATTTTTATGTACTCATGCTACACTTCTGTAGTTGATTGTACAGGCTTTGAGGCAGGTGTATCTGGCCATCAGTCCGGCATGTAGAGTGAACTCCTCAGCTTGAAACTTCCGGTGAGCTGCCCTTTAAGCCGTTCTGTAGTAGCTGGAGTCTTTCTATGCCTTTACTTTTCCTATCTATTTCCTTTCGATATAGTAGGATAGTATGGTTTTGTATATTCTACTAGATTTTCCACTGACTTGTGACATCAGGTCTTGGCACACACATTGATAAACTTTGATTTTTAGTTTGCTATCATGATTTAAGTTTATATTTATTACTTTCATCAATTTATTCTTAAATTTCAATCCCTTAATTTCTTTATCAATAAGGAAATATTTTCGTGTACAAATTATTTAAAAGAGAATTTCACTAGTTGTTTAGCGTTGGCTTGCCTAACAACGGTGTTTGGTGCCATTAAGGCCTAATATGGAATTTGGGTCGTGACAACATGGTATCACAACACTAGATTCACGTAGGTCTCACAAGATATGGGAAAACCTAATAGAATCTTGTGGATTAGTACAGAGAAGCTTTTACTTATCTTCGAGAGGATATAGGGTATTGGGAAGCTAATCTTTATTCACCTTCTATTGTACAGTTGATGGTATACTAAATTTCCTTCTTCTATTCTGTCGTAGATGGTGAGGATGCATACGGCAGACGTTCCATACCCTGAAGGAGCTTCTCCTTTGTTGCTAGAGGCCGAGGCACAGGCCCGGGGAGGGCACTAGCCCTACGTAAGGGATGAGGGCATCCAAGAGCTGCAACAATTGCACCACCGGCGGATCCAGCAGGGGATCCCATTATTAAAGAGAAAGGTGAGGTGCCCGCAGCAGATCTGCCCCGGGGCATTTCATGACATCATCAGGTTTCCAGGAGGCCATGGGCCTTATGCTGCGGTTCATAGACTTTATGACTCAGGCTAGGTTATTTCCAGCAGACCCAGTTGCCGGGGGGAGAGCACAAACCCCTACTACTCAGGCTCCTGGGCATGCAGATGCCATATATCAGACTCTGTGTATGTGTATTCTACCCGTGGGCGATACGCAGTGAGTTATATTAGTGGCACCTGAGCCCAAACCAGTTGCGGACTGTGATTTGCAGAAGTTATTGGACAGATGGACTTGACTACACCCTACTATCTTCGGAGGTTAGCGTCATGAGGATTCTAAGGATTTCATTGATTGTTGTAGGGACAGACACCACAACATGAGGATATTGGAGTCCCATGGAGTGGATTTTACCACCTACTAGTTGGAGGAAAGAGCCCGTAGATGGTGGCATTCTTACCTTCTCGGTAGACCAAGAGGTTCTCCTCCCATGACTTGGGATCAATTTACACAGCTTCTATTGGAAAATTATATTCCACCCTCTCATATGGAAGAGTTACGGTGTCAGTATGAGTAGCTCGAGCACGGTCAGATGTCTATGACCGACTATGAGGCGAGATTCTCTAAGTTATCTTGCCATGAACTTATGATACTTCGTAAAGACACATAGAGAGTGCAGATATTTGTTGTGGGGTTGCACCCTGGTATTCGAGATAGCATGCCTTGAGAGGTTGAGCTGAGGACTAAGTATCAGCTAGTGGTGGAGACTACACGGAGTATTGAGGGTTACCGCTAGAGGAATAGATAGCTGTTTCAGCAGGACAAGAGGACCCGATTCTCTAGAGAGTTTAGAGGTGCCCCAACTAAGGGTAGAGGATAGTTTGGGAGGGACCAGCCCATTAGGCCCCCATATTTAGCACCACTACCACCCTTTCGAGGTGTTCCAGTGAGGCCTTATTTTTGTGCAATGTCGGAGAGTTCTTACCGCCACCAGCTATTCAAGGTTCATCTGGCAGGTATTCTGGTAATCAGGGCTCTTCTAGTGCCTACTTCAGTGCTATGACAGAGAGTTCTTAACGCCCACCAGCCATTCAGGGTTCTTTTATGGGGTATTTGGGCCATTAAGGTCAGGCTTCAAAATAGAAATCTATGGCACTGTGGGTTGTTACGAGGGTGAGGATCAGGGTCACATAAAGGGATTTTGCCTCAAAATTTTGGGCAAGGTAGTACAGCAGGGTGATCAGCCTATGATTACAACACTAGTCGCCTGACCGCCTAAAGGTAGGGGACGTATTGGTTGGGGTCATCCTATAGGTGGAGGCTTGGTAGGGGGAGTTCAGCCAGCTATTATTCAGCTAGGCGAAGGCCAGCTAGCCAGTGCTCTAGGTAGATTTTATTCTTTTCCAGCCAGACCAGATGCAGTTGCCTTAGATACCATGATCACATATATTATTTCTATATGCGGTAGGGATGTTTTGATATTATTTGATCCAGGGTCTACATATTCATATGTGTCATCTCTGTTTATTCATTTCCTGGATATCCCTCATGTGCGTTTGGGTACTCCTATTTATGTGTTCACTCTTGTGGGTGATTCTGTTATTGTGGATCGGATCTACCGGTCCTTTGTCGTTATATTCTATTGTTACTAGACTAGAGCATGCCTTATATTACTTGATATGATCTACTTTGAGGTCATCTTGGGCATGGATTGGTTATCTACATATCACACCATTTTTTATTGTCATGGCAAGATTGTTACTTTAGCGATGCCAGAATTTGCCAAGATTAGAGTGGAAGGGTTCCTCCGTTAGTTTATCTAGTTGGGTTATCTCTTTTATGAAGGCTCGACATCTGGTCGAGAAAGGGTGTTTGGCATGTCTAGAATATGTTCGGGACACCACCGTAGAGTCTACGACGATTGATTCAGTGCCAGTAGTCTGGGAGTTCGCAGATGTATTTCCTTCTAACCTTCCAGACATGCTGCAAGATCGTGACATTGATTTTTGCTTTGATTTGTCTCCAGGTACCCAGTCGATATTGTCTCGCCATACTTCACGGCTCTAAAAGAGTTGAAGGAGTCAAAGGAGCAGCTTGAGGAGTTATTAGCAAAGGGGTTTATGAGACCTAGTGTATCACTTTGGGGTGTATTAGTGTTATTTGTGAAGAAAAAGGATGGGACTATACAGATGTGCATTGATTATTGCCAGTTGAACAAAGTCACCATAAAGAACAGGTACCTATTTCCTCATATCAATGATTTGTTTGACCATTTACAGGGTGCTAGGGTGTTTTTGAAGATCGATTTGAGATCGGGGTACCATCAATTGAAGATTCGGGATTCAGATGTTCTGATGACTGCCTTCAGTACTAGATATGGACATTATGATTTCCTGGTGATGTCTTTCGGCTTGACTACTGCCCCGACAATGTTTATGGATCTGATAAACCGGGTGTTTAGGCCTTATATTGATTCTTTTGTTATCGTCTTCATTGATGACATCTTGATTCACTCACGTAGCCTAGGGGAGCATGTGCGAGAACAAAAGCTATATGATAAGTTCTCCAAGTGTGAGTTTTGGCATGAGTCAGTAGTATTCTTTAGGCATGTTGTATCAGGAGAGGATATTAAGATGGATCCTAAGAAGATTGATGCAGTTTAGAGTTGGCCACCTTCTACTTCAGTGACTGAGATTAGGATTTTCCTGGGTTAGCAGGTTATTACCGCCGATTTGTGCAGGGCTTTTTATCCATTCCATCACCTTTGACTACATTGAACCAGAAGGGTATTCCTTTCCGTTCGTTCGATGATTGTGAGGCGAGTTTTTAGAAGCTTAAGACAGCTCTGACTACAACACTGGTTCTAGCATTGCCTTTTGGATTGGGGATATATACGTATATTTTGATGTGTCACACATTTGATTGGGTTGTGTATTGTTGTATGAGCGACGAGTTATTGCATATGCTTCGTGTCAGTTGAAGATTCATGAGAAGAATTACCCCATGCATGACCTAAAGTTAGCCTTGATTGTTCATGCTCTTATAATATGGAGGCATTATGTGTATGGGGTGTCATGTGAGGTTTATACTGATCATCGCAGCTTACATCATTAATTCAAGAAGATGGATCTTAATTTGAGGCTACGTAGGTGGCTTGAGTAACTAAATGATTGTGACATCACCATTCTTTATCATCCCAGAAAGGTAAATATGGTCGTGGATGCCTTAAGTAGGAAGGAAAAAATCATGTTAGCTTGGCATTTATATAAGCAGAGGAGAGGCCACTAGCTTTGGACATTCAGTCCTTTTCTAATAGACCTGTGAGGTTGGATATTTTAGAGCCCAACCGGGTTCATACATGTGTTGTTGCCCAGTCTTTCTTAATGGGGAAAATCAAGGCCCAACAATTTGTTGATCTGCAATTAGCAGTCCTTAGAGAGAGGGTATTACAAGGTGGTGCCAAGGAGGTTTCTATTAGTGAGGATGGTGTTATGCAACTCCAAGGACGCCTAGGTGTTCCTAAAATCGGTGGCTTGTGGGAGAGGATTGTTCAGAAGGCACATAGATTGTGGTATTCTATTTACCCAGGTGCTACGAAGATGTATCGTGACCTGAGACAACACTATTGGTGACGGCAAATTAATAAAGACAAAGTGGAGTATGTAGTTAGGTGCTTAAACTTTCAGCAGGTCAAGTATGAACACTAGAGGTCAGGGAGCCTACTTCAGCAGATCACTATACCTGAGTGGAAATGGGAGTGTAAGGCCCCGTAAAAAAAATTTAGGCTCAAAACTTAGTAACTCGTGGTGTCAACTCCGCATATGTGTTAGGAATGTGTAGAATAAGCTCTCCGCTGTTCGGACCCTTGGTACTGATCTAAGTTTTAAAAATCAAAAGAATCAAGTTTCCAAAAAATTGTCATTTATGCGATCCAGAATGCGGTCGCAGATCAGCTATGCGGACCGCATTCCTGCCGCGGAGTGAAGCAGAAGAATTGTCAAAATTGAAATTGAAAATGCGGTCCACTATGAGATCACATAATCAATATGCGGACCGCATAATCGTAGCATAAATTCTTCAAGGATTTGTGGAGGTCAATTCTGCGGTGCAAAATGCGACCGCATTCCTATCGCAGACCCAGGCAGACCCTCAGGGTTTTTGGACTCATTTCTGCAGTCCAATCTGCAGACCGCATTTTGATTCTGCGATCGCAGAATGCGACCGCAGATCTTGCTGGGCTCCTATTTTTTTTTCCAATTTTTAAGACCCGACCCCATTTTAATAAAACACCCCAACCCCCTCACTCTAACAACATTACTGATCAAATTAAGATAGAGGAAGAGAGGGTATTTAGAGAGAAAATCATCTTCTCCAAATTCTTGTTCTTCAAAACTTTCTAGGCTGGGGAAATTCAAGCTTATCTTCATACCCCCTTCCCTACAGGTAAAATCCCTAACTTTTCCAATTGAAATTCTATTTTTAAACTAAGGGGAGGGAGGGGAGTCTCATGCATTGGTCCTTGAAAATAATGGTTGAAATGGTGCGTGTATGTCTAGTAATAACCTAAAATCTAGTAAGAGGAATTGGGTAGGGGTAAAGATGTGTTCAAAGAAGGGTTGATAACCTAAGTAAGTTGAGTAACAATTGTGAACTTCTATTCTAAGTTCTGTGTATTAATTTATGCAATATATTGATGTGCTAGATTATTTGGTGAGTTGGAAGTAGAATTTAGAAATGAATTCGGCTCCAGGTATGTATGGCTAACTTTAACCTTTGTAAAATCGTCTTGTTTGGTGCCCAATTACTTGCCATGTGGTGTTTTCATGAATTAGTTGTGAAGTTGACCTCTCGTGAGTAATATGTGTTTGCTTGTGTGAACCAATTGCGAATCCCTGCAAATATTGTGCCTTATGTGTTGTGTGGTAAGAATTGTGAAATAAATGAAGGAAGAGAATCATAATTGGTGAAACGAAAATTACTATGGTAACATCTCTTATGGCTAGTCGCGGAAATCTGTTGTTGTGATCTAAATGGTACAATGGGCTGTTGATAAGATAGAAATGGCATGGATAGTCGTATAAACCCTTTTACAGTTGTGTTGTTGTTTTTTTTTTGGAATTTGTTGTTGTTGTTCTTGGAACCTGTTGTTGTATCTTTGTAAATTGTTGTTGTAGTGGTATTGTTTGTGGATTCTGATTGCTCAGTGGGATTGGGTTGCGCGCCGCAACACGAAGTAATAAGGTGTGGGTTGTGGTGATAAGGGTGGACGAGGTAATAAGGGTGGCCGAGGTAATAAGGGTGGAAAGTGATCGATATCACTATTGAAATGAAATACGAGAACATTGTGAAATTGATAATGTGGAAGTGATGATGGGGACAGGAGAGTTTGGTAACTTGTTTGCCTTGATTGTTTTCCTTGAGTGTACTCAATTGTTGTTTCTCTCAATTGTTTATTAGTTGTGTATGCCTTGAGGTTACTCAGGGTAAGGTTTGTTATACATACCAGTAAAATTCAAGTGTACTGACGTCCCTTTTACCGGGGGCGCTACATTCGTATTATGATTGTAGGTGGATCTCCAGTAGGTACTCTAGCCCACCGATCGTAGCTCCCTCTTATTCTTCCGTCAGTTGTTTTGGTGAGCCCTATTCCTCTTGGGGCCCTACGTGGCTCTGGCCGCTTGTTTCCGTAGTTTTATTTTGCTGTTGTGTAAGGTATAGCCGGAGCATTGTTACCAGCAAATACTGTATTATCTTGTTGTACTTTTAAAGGATCCGTAGACAGTAGATGTGGGTTAGAAGCTTATGTATATCTATGTTTCTTTTGTTATGCAACGAATTAATAACTTCACTAACTGTCATGTATGTATGTATATTTTGCAAAAAGGTGTTTTAAATTAATTATATGGCTAGTTCTTGAGATTATTGAGTAAGGAAAACATGGGGTAACACGTGGGGTAGGAAAGGCACCCAGGTCCGCTTGGTTGGGGTTTCGCGGTCGGGCACCGGTCATGTCCCTCGAGTTTGGGGTTTGACAAACTTGGTATCAGAGCCTCAGGTTTTAAAGTGTCCTAGGATGTCTTGGAGCTGTGTCAAGTAGAGCCCTTCTTATCGGTGTGTTGTCGACCACATCTATAAGTAGGGGGCTGCATGGACATTTAGGAATTTACCCACTTCTTTGTTATTCTATATCGTGCGGTGAAGTGAAAAGTGGAAGTATTTATGTCTAACTCGTGCCTTGTTTCGAAATTTTCAGAAATGGCACCTAAGAAGAAAGGTAGACTCTGCTTTGGGGCCGACGCCACCCCAAGTGTGGCTGTGAATCATGTACCTGATGCCGTGGGTGAGAGTGACTCACCGGACTTGAATCTGCCCGGCCCATCTATTCCAGATCCAAGCATTCCTATTCCGGCTGCGGCAGAGGGTGCCACCATCCCTCCGGCCAATATTCCTGATTCTGATACAGTTCCAACTTCCAGTCCCGAGGTTTCTGATGGGGACCTTAGAGGAGTCATCTGTATGTTGACCCAGTTAGTGGCCACCCTGGCCCAGAGATCTCACGATGCCCCTGTTTCCTCTAGCAGACAGGGAGATTCTGCCCGCTCCAGAATCCACCAGTTTCTGCGATTGGCCCCTCCAGAATTCTCACGCACAGACCCAGAGGCCGATCCGCAGGATTTCCTTGATGATATGTATGAGAACCTTTGACTGATGAAGGCTATAGAGATAGAGGGGTTGAGTTGGCTTTATACAGGCTGAGGGGAGCAGCGCGTTCTTGGTTTGAGATGTGGGATAATTCTCGTGAGGAGGGAAGACCTCCGGCTCGATGGGATGAGTGTGTAGATGCCTTTATGGACCACTTCCTGCCAGCCGAGACAATGGCAGCCTGTGCCACTGAGTTCGAGGTTCTCAAATAGGGTAGTATGAGTGTTTGGGAGTATCACATGGAGTTTGTGAGGTTGTCCAAGTATGCTCCTCAGCTAGTGTCGACCATGGATGCTCGGGTTCGGTGTTTCGTTCAGGGAATTAGTCCTTTGGTGGTGAATGAGGCTGCTACAGTGACCTTGCACTCAGATATGAATTATGGAAAGATTGTAGGATTTGCTCTGGCCACAGAGGCTAGGAAGTTGAAGATTCGGGCAGAAAGGGAGAGTAGCAGCAGGGCCCGATTAATGGGTCACTCAGGGAGACCAGTTCCGGGGAGAGGGTCATCAGGGCCATCCCAGTCATATGCTCAGTCCTTAGCGAGTGCACCGCCATCTGGGCATAGTTATTAGCGGAGCAGTCACTCGAGACCAGGTTCAGACAGTAGGAGGTGCCGCCAGTCCGGTCATTCAGGAGTGAGGTCTCAGCAGCATGGGGGAACTACATGTGCCAAGTGTGGGAGATTTCATACAAATACTTGCTATTTAGATATCCCGATATGTTATATGTGCGGGGTGAGAGGTCACATCCAGCGGGACTGCCGTGCGCCCAGTCAGGGTATGGGTAGGGGATCTGCCTAGTCATCCGGCTCTTCAGTTGCTACATCACCAGTGAGTCCTCCAGCTCCAGCAGGGCGCGGTGCAGTCAGGGGTGAAGCTCGCGGTAGGGGTGGACCTAGCCGGTTCTATCCTTTGAGTGGTCGCCAGAGTGCTGAGGCTTGTGAAGCATGAGTGAAGCAGGAGAATTGTCAAAATTAAAGTTGAAAATGTGGTCCACTATGCGATCGCATAATCAATATGCGGACTGCATAATAGTCGCATAAATTCCTTAAGGATTTGTGGAGGTCAATTCTGCGGTGCAAAATACGACCGCATAACAGGAATATGCGGACTGCATTTTGATTCTGCGATCGCAGAATTCTACCGCAGATCTTGCCGGGCTCCTATTTTTTTTTCCAAATTTTAAGACCAGACCCCTTTTTAATAAAACACCCCAACCCCCTCATTTTAACAACATTACTGATCAAATTAAGAGAGAGGAAGAGAGGTTCTTGAGAGAGAAAATCATCTTCTCCAAATTATTATTTTTCAAAACTATCCGGGCCGGTAAATTCAAGCTTATCTTCATACCCCCTTCCCTACAGGTAAAATCCCTAACTTTTCCCATTGAAATTCTGTTTTTAAACTAAGGGGAGGGAGGGGAGTCTCATGCATTGGTCCTTGAAAATAATGGTTGAAATGGTGCACGCATGTCTAGTAATAACCTAAAATCTAGTAAGAGGAATTGGGTAGGGGTAAAGAAGTGTTCAAAGAAGGGTTGATAACCTAAGTAAGTTGAGTAACAATTGTGAACTTCTATTCTAAGTTATATGTATTAATTTGTGCACTATATTGATGTGCTAGATTATTTGGTGAATTGGAAGTAGAATTTAGAAAGGAATTTGGCTCCAGGTATGTATGGCTAACTTTAACCTTTGTAAAATCGTCGTGTTTGGTGCCCAATTACTTGGCATGTGGTGTTTTCATGAATTAGTTGTGGAGTTGACCTCTCGTGAGTAGTATGTGTTTGCTTGTGTGAACCAAATGCGAATCCCTGCAAATATTGTGCCTTATGTGTTGTGTGGTAAGAATTGTGAAATAAATGAAGGAAGAGAATCATAATTGGTGAAACGGAAATTACTGTGGTAACATCTCTTGTGGCTAGTCGCGAAAATCTGTTGTTGTGATCTAAATGGTACAATGGGCTGTTGATAAGATGGAAATGGCATGGATAGTCATATAAACCCTTTTTACAGTTGTGTTGTTGTTATTGGAATTTGTTGTAGTTGTTCTTGGAACCTGTTGTTCTATCTTTGTAAATTGTTATTGTAGTGGTATCATTTGTGGATTGTGATTTCTCGGTGGGATCGGGTTACGCGCTGCAACACGAAGTAATAAGGTGTGGGTTGTGGTGATAAGGGTGGCCGAGGTAATAAGGGTGGAAAGTGATCGATATTACTATTGAAATGAAATACGAGAACACTGTGAAATTGAAAATGTGGAAGTGATGATGGGGACAGGAGAGTTTGGTAACTTGTTTGCCTTGATTGTTTTCCTTGAGTGTACTCAATTGTTGTTTATCTCAATTGTTTATTACTTGTGTATGGCTTGAGGTTACTCATTGTAAGGTTTGTTATACATACCAGTGTGAGCACGTGATTTTTGCCCCAAGCAAATTATTTCAAAAATATATGCAAAAATGATTTTTGTGTGAAAATTTGTTGATAATTGTATGGAAATACTTGGATTTGTTTTATCTTTGAAAATATAATAAAGCAAAGAAAATCGAAATAAAGTACCATTTTTTGTATTAATTAGAAAATACCAAAAATAGAAATAAATTACTCTTTAAATTTAGGAAAAACTCAGAAAATTAAAGGAAAATACCAAGAAATAATAAATACGGAGAAGAAAATAAATAAAAATACGAAAAATATTAAAAAAATACAATGTATAAATACAAAATACAATATACAACAAAATTAGGCCAAATAATAGCCCAAAGAACTAAAATACCCGACCAACCCATCTGGTTTGCCCAGTTAAGTACCAAACGACATCGTTTAATAAGAATCAATCCAGGCCATTGATAATGTCTGATCCAACAGTCAAAGATCAACCCCGTTACTAATCCAAACGACACCGTTCAGTAGAATCAATCAGAGCCGTCTACCTAGTTCATCCAACGGATGAAATAGAAGGTTTCATTTAATCACACGACGTCGTGTGAGGGTCTGTGAATCCTGGCCATTCATTTGATTTAATCCAACGGTTGAGATACACCATTGCATCTTCAATATATCAATGCACTATGCTGTGTATTGTATTCATTATACACACATCCTTCGTCTCTAAAGAGAAAAACCTAGCCGCCCTAAGCTTCTCTCAAATGCCCGCCGGAAACCTACCGGCGGGAAACACTACCCGTTCCGATCAAACCACCATGAACACCCTATGACCTCCTCCTTCTTCTCTATCACCCTGTCATATTAGTTTCCCTCGAAAACCCCTAGGAAGCCTCGAATAATCCAAAAGATGTCGCCGGAACCCTACTCTGGCGACCACTACTTTTTAACCAGTGTTTGCCATTAACACCATAGGACCGTCTCATCGTCCTCTTCAACCCCATCTAATTAGTTTTCCTCGAATCAGCCCCAAACTTCTCGAATATTGAAAAGTGTATCATCTGAACTTCACTCCAACAAACACTCTTAACCAAAAATTACCCCCCATCAAACCCTAACCTCTCTACTATAATCTTTTTGCAAAAAAGGACTCGAAGAGTCTGTTGGAAGTCCAACAACCAAGGAAATTCTTATGAAATTCCTGATGACCGGAAAATCAAGAACAAAGAAAGAAAAACGAAGAAAAGATAGAAAAAAAGAAAATAGAAGAAAGAAAGAAAGAAAAGATAGAAACAAGAACGAGAAAGCTAAGTAGCCCCAACCCTTATTTGTCTACTTGCATATCTGTTTGTCAACCTCTTTTACTTCTTCTGTTTCTGCGCCTTCCTGAGAATAATATGAGTCCAATATATGCTTAGTCACTTTCTGATTATGTTTAGTTGAGGAAATCTTGATTGTGACTATGTAGTTGCCTGATCTTATACTCTGGATTTGCATGTTCAAAGCCTTCTTTTTTATACATGAAATCAATTATGGATTCACATGCTATATGTTTTCTTTTCTGATTAAGGTCACTAGTTAAATCACATTTTTTGTAGCTACTTAGGGTACTTACTTGATAGACTTAATTTTTGATTAAGTGTTCTGATTAACTAGATTCAACCGATTATCATTTTGTTACTCTGAGTCCTGTTAATCGAGTGTTTAATCATAATATGGCTATATTTGTAAGACTGCCTGATGCTGGTTATCATTGCAATGTGATTTTGTTTTTTGACTTTTCTGAATCTTTGATTAATTAAGGGGCTAATTGGGTAATTAGTTTTATATTGGGGCTATATCTGTAAGGTTGGTTAAATGTTGGCTATTTCTGAAACCTATACTTTGATAATTAGTCTTAAATTAACTATAATAAAAAGATTACTTAGTTATGGCTATTTGATAAATCCAGTTCTTATTTCGACTTCTAAATTGACCTAAAGGCCGGTCGGGTAAATAGGAATAAAATGCAGGGGTAAAAGGGGAAAGGATAAATGGTATTCTGAAAATAATTGAAAAGGGGTAGGGGTATAAAAGGCAAAGCTGCTTGGTTCTTATGTAATTAGTTAGATAATAAAGGGTATCTTAGTTATACCTAAAGGGTAAATAGGTAGAAATCACTAGCAAGTGAGGGTAATAAAGACATTTAGGCCTAAATAGAATAATATGGAATACACTAGAACCTTCTAGCAAGGGTGCAAGTGTATTCATGGCTAAATTGTGTGAACTGAACTGAAAATAATTGGAAAGAGTAGGGGTGGGAAATCTGAATATTAAATTCAAATTTCCCTCCCATTTTGCTCTATAAATAGGCCTTCTTAGGCCACATTGAAGGGGATTTTTTCGATTCTGAGTTCCTTAGCTCAGAATTTGGGGATTATTTTCTGGGGATTCCTTTACACAATTAGAGGTTCAGAAGTTTTGAAGTCTGAAATACACTAAAATTTGGTGTTACTACTGTTTCATTGGTTCAATTTGAGTGAAAAACTCTGGGCTTCTGGTGTTTCGATCACTGTTCAGCATTATTTGATTGAAATTGTTGAGTCTTCTACTGTGAATTCAAGTCTGTTGCTGTGATATATTGGATCTACTGCTGTTATTACTTGGATTTCTGCTCGTTGCTGATCTTCTCCTTCCTTACATCCTTAGAACTCATTGATTTTCTTCTCAATTTGACCAGGTACACTACTGATTTTTAAGGATGTAATTGAAGTTCTGAAGAAATAAAAATACGCATTAGTCCTTTCTGTATTTTAATTCTGTTCTACTTGTAGTTGTAGAATACTTAGAAATTGTGTAATTCATTAGGAATCTATTGTATAATTTGGACTTGGACTGCTTGAACTATGATCTGAAATTAGTAATTCTGTAGAAACGTTAATTTAGATGTTAATATAGGAAAATATAGAATAGACTAGTTTTAAAAAATGATCACCTAGATTTGTAGGTTCAAAACTGGTCGAAATCAAATTGAGTACTGTTAAGCTTCATTTGTTTTCTGAAATTAAGAAGTGAATACGAAATCTTAGAATACTTTCGTTGTTTAAAGTTTCTTGACTAGTGACTGTCAATAAATAATGAAGTAATTAGATACATTTGGCTCATAATTCTGAGGTGTTGAATCTGTTTAAATTTCGTATTAATTCTGAGGTGTTAGATATGAAATATGAATACAGTATGAATGAGGTTCAGGATCTAGTCAAAAACATGATTAACTGTATAATTAGTTTAGCCATTTTGAAGTAACAAGTAAAACCAAATAGACCTGAGTTTGAATGAATACATATATATCGATACAATTCGACTGATACAATTTAATAGCTAAACGTTGATAGATGAATAAAATTGGAGTTACATTTTAGTTGAAAGCTGATATTGAAGTGGTGATATTCATATAGTTTTGCCTGATAAAATGATTAAATCTGTTTCAAACTTAGCTGATAATCTTGGCAAGTCCAGGCGGAGGAAGTTGGATTTAACCGTGGAAGTTTCTGATCCCAAAAGACCTGAATTCGTAATTATAGATTGGGCTTTAATTAGCCTTGTGCACACTTGTGCACTTCTGTTAAATTAGTCCAAATTCCAGGCCCAAAAACGTATAGTGTCTTGGATACAAACAAATGACAATGAGAACTATTATAAAACTGCACTGATAATTATTTCAATTAAGGGAAGAACAATGATAGAAAACTTAGCACGATCTAGGTTTAACCTTTAAAATACAATGCGATGAGCCTCGTTAAAAGACAAAAATACACGGGGCCCTCAAATAATTGGTATGATATTTTAGACATCGGAATGACCGTTTAGCTAACTCCGCGATCTTTTCCAAAGTAACGAAGAAATAGATACCATTAGGCATAATTTTAATATACATTCTCAAAAATGGGTGCACATTTATGTGACCCCAATCCTATTCCCAACGAAGTCGAAATGTATCTAAAGCCACAGGCGTACTGGTAAGGTGTGGTTGCATTTTCACGATGTTGCAATTCTTAGAAATTGAAAAGCGGAACATTAATGCATGATTTAACAAACATATAATCGGAATCAAATAAAATCAAATTCAACAGTTGAGCGACCGTGCTAGAACCACGTAATTCGGGAGTGCCTAACACCTTCTCCCGGGTTAACAGAATTCCTTATCCGGATTTCTAGTTCGCAGACTGTAACAGAGTCAAACTTTCCTCGGTTCGGGATTAAACTGGTGACTTGGGACACTATTATATTCTCAAGTGGTGACTCTGAAAAACTTAAATAACTAATCCCTTTCCGACTATCCTTAAATTAGAAAAACTCCTCTACGCCCTCGCGGGTAAAGTAGTATATATATATATAAAAAAGGAGGTGTGACAACCAGTACAATTCAAGTGTACTGACGTCCCTTTTGCCGGGGGCGCTACATTCGCATTACAATTGTAGGTGGATCTGCAGCAGGTACTCCAACCCACCGATCGTAGCTCCCTCTTCGTCTTCCGTTAGTTGTTTTGGTGAGCCCCATTCCTCTCGGGGCCCTACATGGCTCAAGCCGCATGTTTCCGTAGTTTTATTTTGCTGTTGTGTAAGGTATAGCCGGAGCCTTGTTACCGGCAAATACTGTATTATCCTGTTGTACTTTTAGAGGTTCCGTAGACAGTGGATTTGGGTTAGAAGCTTATGTGTATCCATTTTTCTTTTGTTGGGAAACGAATTAATAACTTCACTAATTGTCATGTATGTATGTATATTTTGCAAAAAGGTATTTTAAATTAATTATATGGCTAGTTCTTGAGATTATTGAGTAAGGAAAACATGGGGTAACACGTGGGGTAGGAAAGGCACCCAGGTCCTCTTGGTTGGGGCTTCCCGGTCGGGCGCCGGTCATGTCCCTCGAGTTTGGGGCGTGACAGGGAGCGCATTACTATGGACTTCGTGGTTGGTTTACTATTGATCAAGCCGGTGCACTTCATTCCGGTTGTGACTACCTAAAATCACACGGCCGGACGTTTCATGAGTTACCGCTTCTTTTCCCCTATTTCTGCTTCTTTATGTCTTGTTCAGCTGTATTATGTGGTATCAGGTCTGTTGGTTTAGGTTCAGAGTGGTTTTGGAGAGGTTTGAGACACCTAGTCTCTTAAGTTGGCCTTTTAGTTGGAAAAGTCAACTCGAAGTTGACTTATTTTTAAACGATCTCAAAATTTGGTTCTTATCGTTTGGATAGCTTCATTAGGTGATTTGGGACTTAGGAGTGTGATCCGAATGTATTTTGGAGGTCTGTGGTAGATTTAGGATTGAATTGGCGAAAATGGAAATTTTGCATTTTTCGGTTGGTAGCAGAAATTTCTATATCGGGGTCAGAATGGAATTCCAAAAATTGGAGTAGGTCCATTGTGTCATTTGTGATGTGTATGCAAAATTTCAGGTCATTCGGGCGAGGTTTGATAGACTTTTTGATCGAATACAGAATTCGGAAGCTTTGGAATCCTTAGGCTTGAATCCGAGGGTGTTTTGATGATTCTTTGTTGTTTTGAGTGTTCTGAAGATTGGTAAAATATTGAATAGTAGCATATGACTTATTCATACTTTTAGTTGAGGTCCTGGGCACCTCAGGGTGATTTCGGATGGTTATCGGGAAGTTGGAAGTTAGAATTTGTAGCTGAAGCTGCGGAGTTCCTATCATAGCCGCATTTTTGGATTGCGGAGCAGGTGCAAGATTGTAGAAGCGGGAGCAGCTGCATATGTGGCCATAAACTAGAATACCAGAAGTAACAGGTGTAGAAGCTTGAACGCACTTGCGAGACCGCAGGTGCGGCCCAGGACTTTAAGTAGAAACCGCAGATGCGGTTGGATAGACCGCAGAAGTGGGAAAAGGACCGCAAGCGCGGATCTCTGGGTTAGAAAGTATATAAGTTCCCCTTCGCGAAATTTGGGTTGTTTTCCACCATTTTTATCCGGGATTGAAGCCTTGTGGGAGATTTTTGAGAGGGAATTCAAGGGAACTTCGTGGAGGTAAGGTTCTTGTAACTAAAACTTGTTCTATGGTGATATTTCACTGATTATAGATAGAATTACAGAAGTTAGTAGTTAAAATTGGGGGTTTATGGTTTGAAAATTGGGACCTTGATTTAGGGATTTGAATGGTCGTTGTGGTCGGATTTTGATATTCTTGGTATGTTTAGACTCGTGGGAGGATAAAGATTCTATTGATGTGATTTTTATTGAATTCTGAGAAGTTGGTCTGAGGGTCGGGTTGGTCCAATTTCTAGATTTATTTATATAATTTGATTATATTTGCATGGGCTTCGTTCCCGTAGCATATATTGATGTTATGATTCTGATTTTGGATAAATTCGATGCGAGTTGAGAACTAGTCGAAAGGCAAGGGCATCTCCGTGTAGTATTTCATCCGGTTTTAGGTAAGTAATGATTTTAAATCTAGACCTGAGGGTATGAAACCAAAGAATTTTGTATCTTTTTATAAATATGGTGACACACATGCCAGGTGATGGGCGTGTGGACGACAGCCGTAGGGTTGTGACCCGGTCCGTCCCGTGGTGGATATAGTTGCATATTTTGATATATTGTATATGATATCCATGTGTTTTAGATGTTGGTTTGTTAACTTGGGCTAAATGCCATGTTTGGTGCCTTTGTGCCGAACTGTTTAGACCCTTAGGGGTATTTACTACTTTTCCTCAAAATGTTTTGATTTGAAAGAATATCCTCAATCATGATGTTACCTGTTCATTGTTGATTCAGTTTCATTACTTTATTTTCCATATATGAAAATTATTTGGCCTGAGTTTCCCTAATTTCCACTGAAATGCCCGCGTAGCTATGAGGGTAATGACTGAGAGAGAGGTCGAGGACCGGATGGTGAGGATTATATGATATATATTTATGGATTGGGTTGCACGCCGCAGCGATACTTATATATTCATGGATCGCGTTGCATGACGCAACGATATATACATATATACATATATATATATACATATACATATATATATATACATATACATATATATATACATATATGTATATATATATATATATATACATATATCGGGCTGCACGCCGCAATAATATATTGGATCGGGCTGCGCGCCATAGCGATATGACGCTTGGGCTGTAGGAGCCTCTCCTGAGTCTATACACCATCAGTGAGCGTACGACTACATATTACGGATCGGGCAACACACTGCAATAGTTATTTTTATTATTATGAGATATCTATTGAGCTGGAGTGCTGAGTGTGAATACTGATTGACGAGTGACTAAGAGCCTTGCCGGAGAGGCTATACTTATGAGAGAAACCTTGCCCGAGGGGCTTGTTTATGATATTTTTATGCATTCACTCCTTTTTATTACTGAGCCTCTGTTGAAAAATGTTTCATAAATGTTTTTAAAGGATTTTAATTGAAACTGGAGTTTTATGAGATAATACACTATTGAACTGCAGATTTAGACTCGATATTTCTGTTGAACATTTTTTGATAAGTATGCACATGATTTTAAACGCTCGTCACTACACTCAAACTTTATTTACTTTAATTACTTACAGAGTTGGTGTGCTCACGTTACCCCATGCACCTTTTGTGCAGATCCAGTTGCCCGAGCATCAGAGTTAGAGCTTCTAGCACTATCAGAGTCTATCCAGAGATCGCGAGGTAGCTGCACTGTGTTCGCACCCCTTCCTTTCTTCTTCCTATTCTAGTACTTTGTTTTTTCAGACTTGTTATGTTTTAATTAGACAGTGTTGGGTTATATTTAGAGGACCATGATTCATTAATGGATTCCAAGCTCTTCAACAACATTCATGCTTAAAACTATCCTGATATAGAGTGTAAAGACTAGTAACACAAACTCAAGGTTATCTATTAATTGAAAGGGATCAAACTACACGGGAATTAAACTAATGAAATAGAATGAAACATATAAAGCAACTCATGAATTCAACAGTCCATAATAAAGCAGTACAGTCCAAACAATCCAGTTTATTTTACAAATGCAAATTCAATAAAAGTCCTGAAACTAGTTGCAATATAGTGATGAAATTCAACAGAGAAGAAAAACAGAGCACTTCATTTCATGTCCAAAACTCGATAGCTACAGGATGTGTACCTGAAATTGAGGCAAAATAAGAAAGAAATTTGAGTCAGGAAGGTAGCAAATGAGAGTAGTAGCAGGAAGTACTATCAGCAGTAACTTCAAATGAACTTCACACCCAGGAAATGATGTCAAATTATCCAAGGAGTAATTTCAAGTCCCAAACACCAATAGAATCCCATATTGAGCTAAAATACACCAGATTCAACACTCAAATCACCCTAGGAATATTTGAGGCTCTAACTATTGCATCTTAAGGCAATTCACATCATTTTTTAACGTTCAAATAAACTGGAAATTGAGTTTTAGTAACTTTTTGTAGTTTTCAACAGCTTTTGAGTTTCTGAAATTTTCTATTTTTTTTTTTGATTTTTCTCTGATTTTTCTAAGATCTGGATTTGAATTTCAAAATTTCTAGAGTTTTTGACTCTCTAATGTTTCCAGAAACTTGTGGGGTTTTTTAGATTTTTCCAAAACTTGTTAAACAAGGCAATGACATGCCTTTTTATATGCAAAATTAGGGCTGCCTGCAGAATTATACTTTGCCCCCTAGGTCCCTCTATTATTTTTAGATTTTTAACTGTTTAGTCCTTTATTTGTTAGCTTGTTGCTCAAGTCACACTTTTAAGTTCTTAAAAACTCTGATTGGAACCACATCTAGAATGTTCTAGGGGTTTCCAAATCAGTTCATTGCAGGATTCCCTATCTATTGAATTACCTATATTACCCTAAATTTGAATTCTGCGTTACTAACCTAAAATCAACCCTTTTTACCCCTAAATTACTGACTTGCATTAACCAAAACCAACCCCTTCTGCCTTAGTCGGAATTGATTATGGCTAATCAATCACACACTTTAAACCTCAGCAGTGATTAAGCAATATTTCTTTTAAATAAAAAAACTTCGAAGATTTAAACTAAACATAATTTAATCCTAAGTAAGTCTCTACAGGTCATCATTCATTAAACAAGCAATCATGGGGATGAATAGAGTCAAACCACACTGAACTACTGAGTCGTGAATCATAGCTTGAATAAGAAATCAACGGAAGACCCTAAGCTTAAACAAAAAAATCTAAGAAATCTAAAGGTAAGTAGTAAGGAATATAAAAAAGAAGTGAAAGAGACAAGAAATTACCACACGGGAGTCTTGGCTTCGGCAAAATCAGATTGAAACTCTTTGACCAAACTGAGTCTTTAATCGTGTGTTTTCATGAGAAAACACACGGCTAAACACTGTCATGGTCAAACCGTCAAAGAATCCCCAATTCGTGAAATTAGGGTTTGAGGTCGAACGTTGATTTAAAATTTGAAACCCTACAGAAACAATTGAAGGCTAGGTGGTGGATTCGTAACAAGGGAGGTGAGGAGGGGCCCTGATGTTAATTTGGTTGGATTTGGAGGTGGCGCCGCCGTGGGCGGCGAAGGCGCGACCACTGTTTGGATTATTTGAAGGGTTTGAAGGGGATTCGAGGAAGGATAGGGCTAGATTCGTGATGAGGAAGATGAGGTGAAGAAGTGGTGTAATTTTCAGGGTTAATGGAGCCTTGCCGCCGGCGACGACGATTTTCGGCCAGCGGCGGACGGCGGAGGACGGTGGGGAAGCAGTGGTGGCTAGGGTTTGTATTAGGGTATGGGAGAGACGACCAAAGGGGGGGGGGATACACGTTTGGACATTTATATATTAGGAATGCCTCAGTCCTGACCGTCTGATCAAAAAAACCTAGAAGGTCGGGATTAAAATGCCTTAAACGACGTCGTTTTAAAATAAAAGGAATCGAACAGGGTAACGGTATGGACTAGGCTGTTTTTGAAGTGCGTTTGGAGTTTAGGCTTGAGTTATGTATCAGACATTGGCCCAAAAAGGTGGCCTGATCCCCTTTTCTTCATTTCAATTTCTTTTATTTGTTTTCTTCTTTTTTTTATTTATTTATTTGAATTTTGGATTTTATTAAATGCAAAATTAAAAGTAACCAAAACCTGATTTAATTCTAAAATAAGACTAATTAAATTTTTTAAAATTAACTAGATCCTAATTTTAAGAGGAAAACTAAACAAAAAGTGAAATTAAAGGAATAAAAAATATAAAAGGACTATTTTTGTTATTTTTTCTCTTATTTTCAACGATGTTTAATTAATAAAAAATCTAGAATTAGGTCCTAAATGCAAGTATGCTATTTTGTAATTTTTTTCATTTTTTATGACACCTAAAAATGCACAAAAAAGTGCAAACAAAACACAAAATCATGCAATTAATTCCTAAAAATTCAAATACTAAAAGAAAAATTCTACTTTTAGTGAATTCTATAGGAGTAATTTAAGCGCGGCAAAAATCACGTGCTCATAGAACTCCATATATATATATATTATTTCACATATCATACTAAAATAAAAGGGGCAAGCACCAAAGTGAAAATTTAGACCAAAATAGACATCAAAAGTTGAAGGACCTTTTTCCCTTCAATCATTGAAAATTCCCTTAAACAAATATTATAAGTTTTAAGGTGGATTATCATTCAAATTTAAGTTACACTTAGTAATGCAACGAAAAGCTCCCCATTTATCAGCCAACATCTCCGACGCCTAAACACCATTTCTCTAGCGAAGTCGTTGAAGGCTTCGTCTATAATGGTTGCTGCATACTTTTTAGGAAAGATTAAAAAAGGTCACCCCTTTTAATCAACTTTTAATGGTCTAATAACAATTTTGAACCTCACCCCTTCTTATTCAGGGCTTTAACTGACGCATTTTCTTTTTTGGTTTTTGTTTTTGGTGATGAGGAAAAAGGAAACTAATATTAACACGAACCTAGACAAGCTTACAAAATATTTTTCACTTCATAATTTAACATGAGCTATCATAAACCACCAACTATAGAACCACGATAGGAAATAGAACTTTAATTTTAGTCTTATACTAATATATTCTAAACAATACGACTTCAAATCCTATAGAATTCACCAATCAAAACATGAACAAAGGAAAGAGAGTAATATCTGAAAACATTAAATGTTAAGCATATCACAAGTTAAAACCATAAATAAGTGAGAAAATAGCCCTTTAACAAAGCAATAATATCTGAGGGGATTACAATTTGGAGTTTCATTTCACTTCCAATCGTTAAACTCATACCAGATGGATTCTTTCAGTTGAAAACAATTTGAGGTATGGGTGTATGAGAATGCGTTAAAGTTTAATTGTCTAATAACAATTGCGCATTAGTTGGTAGCAAAACCAATTACGAGGGGTGTTGTCACTAAACAAAGAATCAAAAGGAATGTAAAGACCGGAAAAATTTACAAAAGATTACTGTGAGCACTTGAATTTTGCCCTAAGAAAATTATTCCCAAAATTCTCAATAAAATAATTTTCTTATTATTTTATAATTTTTTGTGAATTTTGTGTTAATTGGTTGCATTTCATGTATGCATTTTTATTCATATGAAAATACAAAAATATGCATTTGCATTTGGGATCTAATTTCATATTTTAGGATTAATTAGTGGTTAAGTTGTTTTTAGAACAAAATAAGAAAAAATAACAAAAATAGTCTACTTTTATATTTTTTAATTGTTAATAGTTGAATTTATCACGAAATAGATTTTAAACAATTTTAGGAATTAATTAGCTTAACTTTGAAATAAACTAGGTCTATATTTTAATTTTGCATTTTTTATGAAATCATACAAAATATAAAAGTGAAAACAAACAAAAATGAAAAAGGAACAATCTAAATAAAAGAAAGTGAGTCTTAAAAAAAGACCAAAATTGGGCCAGAATTGGCCAGCCCAAACCATCGTCACCCGTCCAGGCCCAATGTCGACCCATCCGTGTCACGGCCCCAAACCCGGTCATGATGGCGCCCTGCCGCGAGGCTGGGCGAGCCTGACCAATACCTTCTCAATACAACGATTCATCCCAAACATGAAGCAATAAGGGGAACATGGCAACTTTAACAATAAATTCTGAATAACTGAAAAGATAATGTACGAATAGAAACCACGACTGAACAAGTACTCCCAAGACTTGGGGTCACGAGTATAGAGCCTCTAACAAAAACCAAGTACAAGTCTGAAAGATGAAATACAAATGTCTGAATAACAAGAAATAACTGATAAGAACAGAGCAATTGGTCCTGCGGACGCTGGCAGCTACCTCAATGCTCTGGCACCTGGATAAGCGGCAACAGCAATGCTAAACCTCGGAAGCACCTGGATCTGCACACAAGGTGCAGGGAGTATGGGATGAGTCTACCAACTCAGCGTGTAATAAGCATGTATAAAAAACTCGAAGAATGAAAATCCACAATAAAGCACAGAGTAAAGCTATCTAACAGAGCTATACAGTTTAAACCTCAGAGATATGCATATAAAGCAACAATAATCAATGCATGCGATGCAATGCAATGCATGACCACTGCGGTACGTGCAGTCCGATCCATTTGGGTACCCGCGCTCACTGTGGGGGTTCAGACTCCGGAGGGGCGCATACAGCCCAAGCGCAATATCATAGCATCATATGCTGTGGCACACAGCCCGATCCACTATCAGTCCAGCAACATGCATACAAGCCTCACAGGCACATATATCTTATCATTTTTAGTTCAGTTAATTAGAAGAAAACATAGCATTAGGTGTCAAACCTCAATATTTACCAAATCATGTTAAACAGAGTTCTAGTGCAGGACTGATGTCATGAAAGCATGCTATAATGCATAGAAACAATGATAACGATCCTCACGGGATCCAATTAACCGGCACGCAGCCTAAATATATTCATAACCATCCAAGTAGGAGGTTTACCAGCTCATCTATAGCTAACAACACTGTATAATGCCACTCGGTCGGACTAAGACATGGTCCCCAATCATAATCGACCCCGCACTCACAGTAGAGTACGTGTAT
>MU679526.1:5395-23035 GCA_026770625.1 Nicotiana glauca | reverse complement strand
TTTTAACTCTTATGAAATTCTTGCATTTATTCACACAACAGTTAAGCCCACTCCTTAGGCGACAAAATTTTTACTAAGTCCCAAATTTTTCAAAACATTTCGGCAGAGTCTCCTTTGTAATTGGGCCTATCCACCTGCCAGAGAATCACCAAAACCATCATAACAAAACATACATAACTTGACAAATCATCACAATGTATATCAATTACGTAAATCTCAATACTACATGTATTATACTATCAAAATTGATACGTGGACATGCGTTTCACCTATTTGAATCATAACACATAGAAAATACCTTTTATACACATTACACAGTACCAACATACTCATTACATAGCTATCCAGCCAAAATTGACAACTTAAGGATTAAAGTGAGCTCGAATCATAACCTGATTCGATGACCAGATCCAAAATAGTTAACTAAGCAAGCCCACGGGCCACATATAGAAAGGTATCGACAACCAAAACAGCGCAAAAGGAACTATCATCAAATTTGAGGGTCAATTAAATCTCAAATTGCAACGCAATTCGGAGATTTAACCCAAAATAGTTAAACTATAGCATGCCTAAGGGCACGACATAAATGCCACTATCAACTACCCGAGTGACACTCCAGGCCGTGTGACTATGAAATCATTTCGACACAAAGCACAAAAGGCCATCGTTGTCCGCCCGTGCAGGTAGGAAAGAACCTTAGGGTCATTTAAAGCTCGAATCACATTGCGACTCGAAGACTGGACCCAAAAAAGGTGAAACAACAAAATATCCAAAGGCAAAAGACAAGAAGAACCATCACCCGATCGCATGGGCATGGGAAAGCGGAGAATCAACAAGGCTCTGGATAAGCCCGGCCGGAAACCCGATGCATAACGGTGTGGAAAAAGCATGAGTTCCCTCATAACGGTTTACCTCGAAGGCCGCATCAACCAGCCACGCGACAAAATCCCCAAGCCAGCTCAAAAGAGCCACAGGCTATATTAAAGGTCTGAGGTTTTTTTTGCCAATCATTGGTAAAATCAAAACAGAAAGTGACATAAAGTCGCAGAATTCTCCTCATACAAATGCCAAATTGGAGAAGCACTATAAATAGAGAGCCCAACGGAAAAAGACAGCGGGCATTAAATTATTGTCGAACCAACGACCTTGAAAGATTACATCTAGGCGATTATAGGTCCCACAAGGGCCCCTTCTCTACGGCGTCCCCCCTTTCCGGGGATCCGCCCCCATTTTTAACCCCACTCATTCTGCCTTCCAATACACCCTCAATAGGCAGCCCTCGAGAAACTGGCCAAGCATGACACACGGTTCGAGGCAATATCGGGCCAGCCCTTTCGAACGCCCTTTCAACGCAAAAATCTGCGACAAACACTCCTCCTCTATACGAAAATAGAAGTGTCTCGGCCTCAACTTTGATCCGGAGCAATGAAACCACCAACTTAGAATGAAGACCCTTATACTTGCCGCTATCCTCCCTCGCGTCCTAAATCTGGCACTCAATCAAGGTAACTCTCTCCCTAAGGTTGTCCCTCTCAGAAGATGTTGCGCTTATGCACCGGCTAAGCTAGGAGATTTCAGTATCCCCGGCTTGATGCTCCCCTCTCAATAGGGCATTTTCCTTCCAAAACTGCACAAATCAGGGCCTGAGAGTTAAAAGCAACAAAATTCTACAAGGACGCAAATGGTAGCGAGAGCAAGGGATAGATAACATGTTCAGTGAAGAAAGCTTTCTCACGCTCATGATGACTCACCTTATCTTGATACTGGGCGAGGGCCTGGTTATAAAGCGCCTCAGCCTAAAACCATATAAGAAAGAGAAGAAGATAAATAGTGAAGCTGCTAGAAGCAGCAAATAATGCTAGATGAAGTTGCCCACTCACAAAGCCTGCCCATCTCGCTGAATAAAGACAAGGCGTCAACCTCGAAACTGCCCTCAAGAATGATCATTGTCCTTCCAATTGTGCCTCCGCCTTTGATCAGTGCTCCTACCATGAAAGGCTCATCGCGAGATTCCTCTTGCATACTGGAAGATAGAAGGACATCCCCCTTCAGGGAATCAACAATGTCCAACAGGCTATCATGGTTAACCTGAATCTCTATCTTCTATTCGTCCCAGGACCCGGGTTGAGGCCTCTCCGAACTGATTGTTAAGGGATCCCCAGTTCGAGGAGAACTCCAGCCGCCTATCAATTCGAGGTCAGTGCTCGATACCACATCCATTGCCTCGCCACCACAAACCTGAGCCACGTCAGTATTGGATTCACGTCCGTAAGCATCTATTCCCACAGCCCGATGATCAGTCAACCTCAAGCGCCCTTCAAAAGGTTTCGAAAAACTACTTTCCCCCTCACCTTAACCACGAGGATTTCCTATCGCCCTGGATGGAAAATCCAAAAGGTCAACCTCGAGATGCTCCACTCTGATCCTCTTGGGCTCCGACAGCTCAATCGGTAGGTTCTCCTTCCTTTTCCTCTCCTCGTCATGCATCTGAGTGTCCCCTCCAATAGACGGCACCTCCTTCACCAGTAGGGTTCCTCCCAGACCTACATAGATACAGATGTCAAATGCATGCAATAGAGAAAGCAACTAGAACCAAACTACGCTAGAATGCACAGATGCATCATGGCTCTAGGCTTACTAGGGCCTCCGGCTTCTCGCCGAGCTCGGGATAAGTCTCGCCATGCTTGGTCGATATATGGGCAGATTGAGTGCAGATGACCGACCTAATCTCGAAGGTCCGGTAACGTACTGGGGTAGATCACTGCAGCTAAAATGACATGAAAGGAAGAGTCAGATGCATGAAGAAAAGTTAAAAAAAATAGGCAAGGGAACCACGACTACTTACGCCCAACGTTCCATTCCTGAGGGAATGGCATCTTTTCTGCTGGAATCAGATCAGATGTCCTCACTCAAACGAATTGGCTTAACCATGCACCATCCCCAAATTCCTCTGCGGGGGCAAAAAGGGACCTCGAAGCTCGACAGCGAAGCTTGATTTAACCTCCGCAAAGCTGGCGAGGGCTATACATACGAATCAAATGGTTTAGAGTGAAGGGAATTCCCACTATCATGCTCGAATAATGCCTGATAATATAAAGAACGTGCCAGAACGAAGGGTGGACTTGACCAAAGGTCACCTGGTAACTCCGACAAAAGTCAAGAATCACAGGGTCAATTATAGGCACGGACGGCCCCACCAGCGGCAAACAAAATGGATAGGTATACACACTCAGATAGTTGGGTTTGTGAGCCGTAATATCATCATCCATAGTGGGGATCTCCGCAAGCACGGAATCTCCCCAGCAATAGACTGCCTTCAGTCTTTTGATGTTCATAATAGAACGAATATACCAAGTCACGGGCTCACGGCACTATGACATCGAGGAGGGCTTCTCGACCCTAAAATTGGAAGTCATCACAAAATGTCCCGGAATGCACTCCTCAGCATGGGGAGAGTAGCCACTTCACTCTAAGGGAAAGCCAAAGAGGATGAGCCAGTAGTCTCATGGGAAGCAGAAGTTGTAATATTTGTCATTCTTGGTAAAATCTAAGGAAAGGAGAAAGGGGGGGGGGAGATCGTGCCCCTGAGAATGAATGAGAACGAGGGGAAGCAAATTGCATTGAGGGTTTCAAACGCAAAAATGAATCTAAAGAGGGAGACATAACTATTTATTAAAGCATATTGGGCATATTGAAGGAAGCCAACTGCCGCAGTCAATGCCAAATTCTACGAGAACGGTGCATAAAATGCGTCTTAATACCTTGTATCCAAGAACATCAGAAGAAACAGGCATTTAGAATCGTTTCTTATCGTTTTTCATTGCCTTCACTCTAACAAATGCATAGACTATCTGTATACGGCAAATCCGGGGACCTGGTTCCCCCCGTTGGAAAACCATCTCGTGGTAATTCCCATTACAGCTTGAAGTCAAGTTTGAGATTCATCCTCGAAGCTCGATATAAACACATTTGCCCAAAGAATAAAGTATTCTAACAAGTACAGATAGCTATGACCTATGAGGAGGGTTCCCAAGGCCCTCGGATTGACCTAACATGGTTGATCAATCCGTAAAGGACGGATGCTGCTCCATTTCTCCATACGTGCAATAATATCTCTCTCTCCCTCTCTTCTTTCTAAACTTATTGTCTCTCACTGGTCCGAGGTTATCTTAACATCCATTGCTTTCTTACTTGTTCTTCATCATGTAGCATAGTTTTGGCCGTAAAGAGCCATTTTTAGTTATATCTTCAACTGTTATCCCATCCCCGATAGCTCGAATTTGACCCTGGCATTGACCCTAAGGTCGCCCATCGACCACACGCATACCCGGGCAATAGGCCCTTTGGTTCGGTTACTATCTTATTTTATCTTACATTTCATCATTAAACTCCATATTATTAGCATCAACTGCTCTTACAACTAACTCGGGAATAAATCACGTATTTTTAGAATCCCATTTTACAAATTTAATTGTCGTTCACGATAAACAGCTATAAAAGGCAGAACAAAATCACTAGTGACAATTAAACAATGAAATCTCATAAAACACCTTTTAAGCAGTTAAAGAATTAAAGGAAAAGTAGTTAGAAAAGTAAACACACAAGAACTGCCCCTCGAGCTCGGTAACATAACAGAATCAGCCCTCGAGCTATATCTCATATCATAACGGGTATCTGCGCTCACTGGGGGTGTACAGACATTAAGAGGGGCCCCTTATGACCCAAGCGCAATATCAAGCAATCTCGTGGCATCATAAACAGGCTCTCGGCCTAATATCGATCACAAGCCAGCTTGTGGCGTATAATCTCAAGCCCTCGTCCTCATCGTCATAATCAGTATATCAGAGGTGTGGCGTGCAGCCAGACCCAAAATTATTTTCACAATATAGGTCCTCGGTCTTACTCAGTTAGAATCTAATAACCCCCTCGGAAGCTCAGCTCAAAATATCTTTAAAAAATATCATATAAGGTGTTTAAATCGAATAACATAGCTGACTTTTGAAAATAGTAAAAATATGGCATGAGTGAGTACAAGTATGAAATCAAACAGTGAGGCAAAATATCAGTAAAATCCTCGAAGGGTCCAAACAGTTGGCACGAAGCCCAAGTATGGCATTTAGCCAAAACATGACAATATCAAACAATTTGTTGTTAAGTACGTAGGAAAACAGTCATTCGAGATGGATTTAGCCACAATCCCTAATAGTGCACTACATCACGCTCGTCATCTAGAGTGTACGTCACCTCAACATAGGCGAACGTTGTTTAATCCGGGGTTTCATACCCTCAAGTCAGCATTTAACATCATTACTCACCTTAATCTGACCCCAAAATCTAGCTCGAAATGCCTTTGCCAATCAAATTGGCCTCTGGCTGCTTCGAATCTATCAAAATCAGAATGTAATCATCAAAATATGCTAAAGGGACCAAGCCCACTCGAAAATAATTAATTTATAGCATAAATCCCGATATTATTGAAACCCGACCCCTGGGCCCGCATCTCGGAATTCTATAAAATTAACATCAACAGATTCCTTATCTCCCCGCGATTTCATACATATCAAAAGCATCAAAACGATCCATAATCGACCGCTCAAATCCCAAATTCTAGGTCTCCAATTTCAAGCCCTAGTTCTTCAATTTTTGGATTAATTTCCATGATTAATTAGTTAGATTTCACATTAGAATTGAGATTTAAGTCCCTGAATCTTACCTCCAAGTGATTCCCCTTGAATCCATGTTCAATCCTCATCAAAAAGCTCCAAAAACGCTCAAAAATGGTGGAAGTTAGGTCCAATGTCGGGCAACATATCTTTTAAAAATTCTGCCCAGCTTTGGAAAGTCCTTCTTCGGGAACGCACTCAAAGCCTCGCGTTCGCGAAGCACAAAATAACCTTGACCGAAATTCCTCTTTCACAATCGCGACCTACCCATCGTGTTTGGGATGCTTCACTCAGACCAACCTACGCGATCGCGTTGCCCCTCTCACGAACGTGATGAATAAATTCCCCTGAAGCTCAGCTGCCCATTTTCTTCGATGCGAACTCGACAACACGCCGCGAACGCGATGCACAAATGCCCAGCCCTTCGCGAAAGTGTAACCTTGCTGGCGAACACGAATGCTTAAATTCTAGCTTCCTCATCTGACCCTTCGCGAGTGCGTGGACCCTCTTGCGAATGCGAAGTTCATTTCTCTACAGCATTGACCAGAAATTTTCTGCAGTTCCAAACTTTATGGAATGGTCCAATTTACCACCCGAAACTCACCCGAGGCCCCCTCGACCTTAACCAAAGGCACCAACGTATCCCAATACCTTATTCAAACTTGTACCAATCTTCAAAACACCTTAAACAACATCAAATCAACCAAAACACATCGGATTCAAGCCTAAGTTTCAAAAATCTTCCAAATTCTGCTTTTGATAAAAAATGCAACCAAACCATGTCCGAATGACCTGAAATGTTACACACACATCCCAAATGACACAATAGAACTACTGCAACTCTCAGAATTCCATTCCGACTCCTATATTCAAATCTCACCTATCAACTGGAAAACGCCAAAAACTCATTTTTGCCAATTCAAGCCTAAATCTACTCCGGACTTCCAAAAAACATTTCAATCACGCTCCTAAGTCCCAAATCATCTCCCGAAGCTAACCAAACCATCGGAACTCACATCTGAGCCCTCTAGCACCAAAATCGATATCTAATTGACTTTTCCAACTTAAGCTTCCTAAAAAGAGACTAATTGTCTCAAACCTTACCAAATCCTTTCCGAACCTGAGCCAACCAACCTGATTCATATATAAAACAGATAAACAAAGAAATAAGAAGCAAAAATTGGGGAAACAAAGCAGTAACTCATGAGATGACTGGTCAGGTCGTCACATCCTCCCCAATTTAAACAAATGTTCGTCCTCGAACGAGTCAAGAAAGATATCTGAAGCCCCAAACAGGTGAGGATATCTGTTCTTCATCTCTCACTCGGTCTCCCAGGTAGCCTCTTCTATGGGCCGACCTCTCCACCACACTTTATCTGAAGCTATATTCTTTGACCTCAACTTTCGAACCTGACGCTCTGAAATAGTTGTGGGCTCCATATCATAAGTCAAATCACCATCCAAGTGAACTGTGCTAAAATCCAAAACATGAGACAGATGCCCAATATACTTCCGGAGCATAGAAAGATGAAATAATGGATGCACACTCGACAAGCTCGGTGGCAAATCAAGCTCATAAGCCACCTTCCCAATCATCTAAAGCACCTCAAAAGGTCCAACGAACTGAAGACTCAATTACCCGTTCTTCCGAAATCTAATAACACCATTGATGGGTGAAACCTTCTCACCAACCATGTAAGACACATCCCGAACCTTCCTGACAGTGTAACTCTTTTGTCTGTGATGTACGAAGCCTCTCCTGAATCACCTTTACCTTCTCTAAAGCATCCTGCACCAAATATATCCCCAATAGCCTAGTATCACTCGACTCAAACCAACCAACTGGAGATCTACACTGCCATCCATATAAAGCCTCATATGGAGCCATCTGAATACTGGACTAGTAGCTATTGTTATAAGAAAACTTTGCAAGTGGTAGAAACTGATCCCATGACCCTCCGAAATCAATGACACAAGCACGTAATATGTCCTCCAATATCTAAATAGTGCACTCGGACTGCCCGTCCGTTTGAGGATGAAAAGTTGCGCTCAACTCAACCTGAGTACCCAACTCTCACTGCATAGACCTCCAAAACTACGATGTAAACTGACTGCCCCTATCTGAAATGATTGAAATTGGGATACCATGCAAACGAAAAATCTCTCAAATATAGTTCTCTACCAGTTGCTCTGAATAATAGGTAGTACACATAGGAATGAAGTGCGCGGACTTGGTCAGCCGATCCACAATCACCCAAATAGCATCAAACTTCTTTAAAGTCCATGGAAGTCTAACTACAAAGTCCTTAGTGATCCTTTCCCACTTGCTCTCTGGAATATCCATCTGCTGAAGCAAGCCACCTAGTCTCTAATGCTCATATTTCACCTGCTAATAATTGACACACCGAGCTACAAATCCCACACTATCTTTCTTCATTCTCCTCCACCAATAATGCTGCCTCAAATCCAGATACATCTTCGTGGCACCCGGGTGAATTGAATGTCGCAAGCTATGGGCGTCCTCCAGATTCAACACCCGAAGCCCATCTATATTAGGCACTTAAATCCAGCCTTGCATCCTCAACACCGCATCATCGCTAATGGTCACATCTCTAGCATCATCATGCTAAACTCTGTCCTTAGGGACAAGCAAATGCGGATCATCATACTGGTGCTCTCTAATTCGATCATATAAGGAAGACCGAGAAACCACACAAGCCACTAACCGAGTGGGCTCCGAAATATCTAACCTCATGATCCGATTGGCCAAGGCCTGAACATCAACTCCAAGAGGTCTCTCTCCAACTAAAATATATGCCAAACTTCCCATACTCACTACCTTTCAGATCAACATTAGCCACCATATTGGCCTTTCTCGGATAGTACAATATAGTGATATTATAATCCTTAAGCAACTCCAACAACCTACGCTGCCTCAAATTAAGGTCCTTTTGTTTGAACAAGTTCTCGAGGCTGCGATGATCAGTAAACACCTCACTAAACACACCATAAAAGTAATGCCTCCAAATTTTCAACATGTGAAGTATGGCAGGTACCTCTAAATCAGGAATGAGGTAGTTCTTCTCATGGGGTTTCAACTGACGAGAAGCGTAAGCAATAACTCTACCCTCCTACATCAACACACAATCAATACCAACCCTCAAAGCATCATAATACACTGTATATGAACCTGAAGCTGATGGTAAAATTAGTACTGGAGCTATGGTCAAAGTTGTCTTGAGCTTCTAAAAGCTCTCCTCACACTTGTCCGACCATACAAAAAAAGCACTATTTTGAGTCAAATTGGTCAAAGGTAATATGATAGATGAGAATCCCCGAACAAACCGGCAATAATAACCCGCCAAACTAAGAAAGCTTTAAATCTCTATGTCTGAGGATGGTCTGGGCCAAATCTAAACCACCTATATCTTCTTGGGATCAACCTGAATACCCTTACTAGACACCACGTGCCCCAAGAATGCCACTGAACCGAGCCAAAACTCACACTTGGAGAACTTCACATAAAGTTTCTCCTCCCTAAATCTCTGCAACACAACTCTCAAATGCTCCGCGTGCTCCTCCTGACTACACGAATACACTAGAATATCTATGAAAAATAAGTTAAGATAAGGCCGGAACACGTTATTTATCAAATGCATGAATGTTGTTGGGGCATTGGTCAGTCCAAACGACATCACCAAGAAATAATAATGAACATATCTGGTCCTGAAAGCTGTCTTGAGAATATCCGAGTCTCTGATCTTTAACCGGTGATAACTTGAACGGAGATCTATTTTGGAGAACACTCTTTCTCCCTAAAGCTGGTCAAATAAATCATCAATGTGAGGCAAAGGATACTTGTTCTTAACTGTTACTTTGTTCAAATGCGTATAATTGATTCATATCCTCATAGTGCCATCCTTATTCTTAACAAATAGAATCGGCGTATGTCAAGGCAACACACTAGGCCGAATAATGCCTTTATCAAGGATTTCCTGAAGCTGCTCCTTTAACTCCTTCAACTCCGCTAGTTCCATACAATACGGTGGAATAGAAAAGGGCCGAGTGCCCAGAACCAGGTCAATACTGAAACCAATATCCCTGTCCAGTGGCATATCCGGCTAGTCAGCAGGAAACACATTGGGAAAATTCCTCACAACTTGAACAAAATCAATACTGGGAGTCTTAGCTCCGACATCCCTCACAAAGTCTAGATACAAAAGACATCCTTTCCTAACCATACACTGGGCCTTCAAGAATGAGAGCACTCTACTGGGAACATAACCAGTCAAGCCTCGCCACTCGATCTGTGGTACACCCAATATAGCCAATATGATTGTCTTGGCATTACAGTCCAAAATAGCATGACATAGAGATAGCTAATACATGCCCAAAATGACATTGGAATCTAACATACACAAAAATAAAAGATCCACTCGGGTCTTTAAACCCCCACTAGTCACCATACACGACCGGTACACATGGTCAACAAAAATAGTATCGCCCACCGGGGTAGATACATGAATAGGTAAAGCAAGAGACTCACGGGGCATACCACAATAATGAGCAAAGTATGATGGCACATAAGCAAAGGTGGTACCAGGATCAAATAATATAGAGGCATCTCTGTGGCAAACTGAAACAATACCTGTAATAATACCATTGAAAGCAATAACATCGGGTCTAGTTGGGATTGCATAGAAACGGGCCTGTCCACTATCTGATAGACCTCCACATCTGGGGAGACCCCTAGCTGACTGACCTCCACACCTAGCTAGTTGGGCGGGTGGTGATGAACTAACTAATACTGAAGTTGATGACTGACCCCTCTACTAGGATGAATCCGCAAGACGACATGGACACTGACTCTATATATGACCTATCTCTCCATACTCAAAGCAATTCTCGGGTGCTGGAGAAAGATACTGAAGGGAACCCCTCGCACTGGAGTGACTAGCTAAAGCACATGGCATAGAAAAGCCCTAAATTGAAGGAGCACAGGCAAACTCTGAGCTGGAAGGGCACTAAGTGATGACTGGCCCTGCTGAGAACTGTGAGTACTATGACCCGATGACACCCCACGATAACCTTGGTGAGCTGGCTGAGCATGCCTGAATAGACGGCATCTGTCGTGCTGAAAGTGACCTTTTGAAGGAGTACCACTATAACTACCAGATCCTCAAGGCCTCTTGGCCTCCCTCTCCTCTTGCTCCTGGCGACGGATTGACTCAATCTCATGAGCAATGTCTACAACCTCCTCAAATATAGAACTTTACACTCACTCCCTAGTCATGAGAACTCAAAGCTGGTAGGTGAGGCCATCAACAAACCTCTTAATTCGCTCTCTCTTTCTCTCTCTCTCTCTCTCTCTCTCTCTCTCTCCGTAGAAACCATACAAATTGCATGTTGAGCTAACTCTGAGAACCTCATCTCGTACTGAGTAACAGTCATATCCCCATGTCTTAGCTGTTCGAACTTGCTACGCAGCTCCTCTCTACGAGAATATGGAACATACTTCTCCAAAATTGGAGCAGAGAACTGATGCCAAGTCAGAGGCGCCAAACCAACATGTCTAGGCCTCTCATATGCCTCCCACCAAGTGAAGGCAGCTCCGATAAGCTGAAAGGTCATTAATGCAACCCTACTGGTCTCTAGAATACCTGCGGTACGAAGAATCCTCTGGCATATGTCTAAGAAGACCTGGGCATCCTCGCCCTCACCACCACTGAAAGTAGGAGGCTGGAGTCTGCCAAACCTCTCCAATCTATGCTGCTCATCCTCTGGCATGCTGAGCAACTGCCACTGGCTGGGCTAGTGGTGCCTCCGATATTTGCACTCCCTGAACTACTAGATAAAGTGTGCAGGCGGCGGGAGTCTGATAGCCTCCCTCTGCCTGAGAAGTGGTTGTGATAGTAGAGACCGCAACCGCCTGAGCAAGACATGTAGATACTATCAAAATCTAGGCCAAAGTCTCCTAAAGTCCCGGAATCACAATGGGCATAGTTGGTGCCTGAGATGGTGTTGCCGGAGTGTCCACAACTGGGACCTGATCCTAAACTAGGGTGGCTGGTGGATCAGCAGGTGCTGCCCCAACTACTGTATGGTTGCATCTCTACCGGTACTACATCCTCGGACTCTAGTGGCTCCAGCTGGTGGTGCAGGTAGTCGTCCATACTGACGGTAGCGCGTGTCCTCACCATCTGTGAGAGAGTAGAATAACATAAGTTTAGTTCTTGGATCAACAAATTTGCACGACATGAATTTCAAGAATATGAAATTTTTCCTAAAGGTTATGCATCCTCTCGAGGATAAATAGAAACGTCTCCGTACCTATCCGCGAGACTCTACTAAACCTACTAATGACTCGTGAGACCTATGTAACCTACGCTCTGATACCAACTTTTAGCGACCCTAAACCCAAACCCAATCGTGATGGTGCCTCTCAGGAATACAAGGCCAGCCAACACACTTCCAATTCACTTTAAGCAGTTAGAATAATAAATACCAAGTCTTTAATATAAATAAAATCCCAAAATAATAGTATAAGTTACGGAATTAAAAACTAACACCGCCCGACATTAGGGTATCACCAGACGTGAGCATCTAGAACAACACTACAAGTCTGATTGTCTACTCCACTACTACATAATAGAATCAAAAAGGAAATAAAACAGAGGGAGAATGCACTGGGCTGCGAATCGCCAAGCAGCTACCTAGTAAATCTCCGAAGATCTACTGGAACTATCAACCCTCAGTATCAAGGCCTGTAGCACCCGAGTCAGCACCCAGGGGTGTAGGGAGAAAAGTGAGTACTCCAACTCAGTGAGTGATAACAATAAATGAAGACTGAGTGATATAAAATCACGTAAAACACAACAATAAGTTATAAGAGTTAGAAAAAATCAGTAAACACAATTAAACAATGAAATCTCATAATTTAAAAAGTTAAACAATTAAAGGACAAGCAGCTAGAAAAATAAACACACAAGAACTACCCCTCGGGCTCAATAACACAATAAAATTAACCCCCCGGCTATATCTCATATCACAATGGGTAGTCGCGCTCAATGGAGGTTTATAGACTACAGGCATCATAAATAGACTCTCGGCTCATATCAATCACAAGCCACCTTGTTGCACACAATCTCAGGCCATCGACCACATCGTCATAATCACTATATCACCTCTCTGGCATGCAAACCAACGCAAAAGCATCCTCACAATACAAGTCCTCGGCCTTACTCACTTAGAATCCCATAAGCCCCCCCGTGCATTAGTAAAATATGAAGCTCGGCTCAAAATATCTTTAAACAAAATATCATTTTAGGTGTTTAAACAGAATAACATAGCTGAGTTTTGAAAACAGTAAAAATATGGCATAACTGAGCTCAAGTATGAAATCAAATATTAAGAAAAAATTTCAGTAAAATCTCCGAAGGGTCCAAATAGTTGGCACGAAGCCAAAATATAGCATTTAGTCAAAAATATGACAATGTAAAATAATTCTCTATTAAGTACGCAGGAAAATAGTCACTCGGGATGGACTTAGTTACAATCCCTAATAATGCACGACCTCACGCTCGTCATCTAGCGTGTGCGTCACCTCAACATAGCCGAACATTTTTTAATCTGAGGTTTCATACCCTCAAGACAGCATTTAAAATCATTACTCACCTTAATCCGGCCTAACTCTAGCTCGAAATGCCTTTGCCACTCGAATTGGCCTCCGGCTGCTCCGAATCTACCAGAATTAGAACGTAATCATCAAAATATGCTAAAGGAACCAAGCTCAGTAGAAAATTATCAATTTATAGCATAAATCCTGATATTACTAAAACCCGACTCCCGAACCCACATCTCATAATTTGATAAAATTAACATCAACAAATTCCATATCTCCCCCGAGTTCATACATATCAAAAGCATTAAAATCCATCCATAAACGACCCCCCAAATCCCAAATTCTAGGCGTCCAATTTAAAGCCCTAGTTCTTCAATTTTTGGCTTAAATTCCATGTTTAACTAGGTTAATTTTACATTAGAATCGAGTTTTAAGTCCATGAATCTTATCTCCAAGTGATTCCCGTTGAATCCTTCTTCAATCCTTTTAAAAAAACTCCAAAATGCTCAATAATGGGGGAAGTTAGGTCCAAAGTAGCGACAGGTCCTATAAACATTCTACCCAGCTATAAAAATTCCTTCTTCGCGAACACAGTCAAAGTCTGGCATTCAGGATGCACAAAATAAACTTGACCAAAATTTATCATTCGCGATTGCGACCTACCCATCGCAGTCGCGATTCTTCACTCAGACCAACCTATGCGATCTTGTTCCCGCACTCGCGAACATGATGAATAAATTCCCCTAAAGCTCAGCTGACCATTTTCTTCTACACAAATGCGGCAACACCTTGCGAACGCGATGCATAGATCCCCAGCCCTTCATAAACGTGTAGGCTTAAGTCCAAGCTTCATCATCTGACCCTTCGCGAACGCAAGGACCCTCTCGTGAACGCGAAGGTCATTTCTCTGCAGCACTGACCTAAAATTTTCTGCAGTTCCAAAGTTCATGGAATGGTCCAATTGACCACCCAAAACTCACTCAATGTCCCCGGGACTTCAACTAAAGGCACAAACATATCCCAAAACCTTTTTCAAACTTGTACCAATCTTCAAAACACCTCAAACAACCTCAAATCAATCAAAACACATCGGATTCAAGCCTAAGTTTCAAAAATCTTCCGAACTTCGCTTTTGATCAAAAACCCAACCAAAATACGTCTGAATGACCTGAAATTCTGCACACACGTCCCAAATGGCACAACGAAACTACTGCAACTCTCATAATTCCTTTCCGACCCCTATTTCAAAATTTCACCTATTAACCGAAAAATGAAAAAACTTTATTTTGTCAATTCAAGCCTAAATCTACTCCGGAGTTCCAAAACATATTTCGATCACGCTCCTAATACCCAAATCATCTCCCAAAGCTAACCAAACCGTCAAAACTCACATCTGAGCCCTTTAACACCTAAGTCAACATCTAGTTGACTTTTCCAACTTAAGATTCCTAAAAAGAGATTAAGTGTCTCAAACCTTACCAAATCCTTTTCGAACCCGAGCCAACCAATCCGATCACATATAGAATCGATAAAAAAAGCACTAAGATGTAGAAATGGGGGAAACGAAGTAGTAACTCATGAGACGATTTTCCGGGTCAGCACATTTTTTAGTATGATATTTGAAAAATACCAAAATAAGGTTTGTTTCAATGGTTAGTTTTATTTTAATAGTTATTTATACTTAAGTAGGATTAATTAGTATATGGGATAGTATTTTTAATCTTTTTAATGAGAAAGAATCAAATTTGGGCTAAACCAATTCATTTTAAGGCCCATTTTCGGAATTAAGCCCTTAGCCCATACCTCACTTACCTAAAAAGCAAACTAATTTCACTAACCCTTAAAGCCATCATCCATCTACCCCTTCATTAACCTATGAAATCCCCTATCGCCAGAGACTCTCATCCTTACCGTAACAGATTGCATTTTCCAATCTCAATCCAGCTTCTCCATAAAAGCTCATCATTAAACAAACATCATCCACCATAACTATATTTGATGATTTCTCTTTCTTCTTATATTTTGATGTACACCTCATGAAATAATTTTCTTGAAAATGATGAGGTTATCAGTTGTGAACTGTGAGGATGTAGAAAAATTAAATATCATCTAAAGTTAGGCGTTCTAATATCAATTTGTCTGAGTTGGGAAAAGAAGCAGTCTAGAAAATCTGTTCAATTGTTCTTCCCCATTAACAGTCTCGTCCACCATATCTGAAGAAAGGAGTCAATAGTCGGTCGAGGTTCTACTCACAGTTGCTATTGTGGTTCAAGGTTATTGCTGTTTTCCAATTCGAACAACTGATAATTGTAGCGGGAGGTTTTTTATTGAAGACGATTGCTGGTTTAGGTTCATTGCTCTCTTTCTCTTTAACATTTGATTTGTGTGTGATTAAAATATGGTACTTGCCTGTTCTCCTAGTTTATTTCATTTTAGCTTCATTTGTGTGTTTTGTTAATGTGTGTTTTATCTTCCATAGTTTGAGATATCAACGTTTCTCTCTTGAAATCTTAGTTGGTCATCTATCTGTTAGTGTCGTATTTATTCACTAAGTTCCACTCTAAGGGGTTAATTTCTTGGGTGTTAGATTCAACTTGTTATTGAACAAAAATTGGTTAAAACTCACTCGTTGACTGCTATATAAGGTTATAAGACTATAACACTTTTTGGAATTTTAATAGGTTTACTATGAGGCTTTAATTTATCATTTCCATAGTATAGTAGTTTTAAGTTTGAATCTGCGGTGAGGTCATTTTAATTTGGATGAAGGGAATTAGAGAAGATAAAAGATATTTAGTTTAATGAGATTGACTTAAATATGTCCTTTGTGGGTTTAATCTTGAGCCTGAGTCGGATTGCTAGTATCATGTTTTGATTTATTCGTTTATTCATTTCATTTCAATATTTCCTTTTCTTTCTCAACGAGTTTTGTAAGCTAGAATATATTATGGATGATGGATATCAGATAAAAAATAGAACATGAAAATGAAATTGGATTTTAATTATTTTATTACTTTCACTTTATATATTACAATATCCGTTAGTAGCATGGTTAGGCCGACACACATGGGTAGGCAATCTTTAGGATTTTTGTTTGATCTGAGGTGAGAGGTCGTCCCCTTTTAATTTATATTCAGGCGAATGCCCCGTAGACTTTGTATATATTTATCTGGGGTATGCCTCGTAGTATTTTTATTTGGAGGTCGAAAATAAAACTTGTAGTATCCTTACTTTATTTTTATTTTTTATTTATATTTTATTAGGTAGGGACGACCTCAAGCCTCTTGTGAGTTTATTTTTACCTCAATTTGAATATTTTAAAAACAACTAGATCGAGTATGCAACCATGACTTTCACGAGACTCGGAGAATGACTAACGACTTCACTCGAGTCGAATGAACCCCCTTATCTCAAATCTTTGGTGCAGAGTTAGTTTTCAAGTCTAAAGTACATAAAAGAAAACACCGAAATCAAATGTCAGGTGGCGACTCTGAAAAATCCTTTTGAACAAATTTTTTGTCACTTTCGAATTTGAAATCCTTTTTGATATTTACAAAATTTGTTTATCGTCAAAATGGTAACGACAATTAAATTTATAAATGGGACTCTAAAAATATGTGATCTATTTTTATGCTAGTTGTGAGCACGTGATTTTTACCCCGAGTAAAAGAATTCCAAAATCAAAATAAATAACTTTTGGTTACGATATTTCCAACTCGTGTGAAATACCAGTGTTGGCTAATTGGATGAATGAAGATAAAAAGGGAATTAATTAGGAAATGCCATTAAAAATTATAGAACAAATACAAGGAAATTTGGAAAATAAATATAAAATGATAATAATAAAATAAAATAAATAATAAAATACATCAGAAAATAAAATAAATACAAAATTGAAAAATACAAAAAAAACAAAGTAAAATACTAAAATACAAATACAATACAAAAATTAGGGCCAAATATTAAAAGAGATGCATGCAATGCAAATAACGGACCAGGCCCAAATTGTGACCCAGTCAAACCAGCCTCTAAATCAAATGACGTTGTTCGAAGTTAAAGGATCTGGACCGTTGATTCAGCTAACCAACGGATCAGATGGAACAGTTCTTAAATAAATCAAACGACGTCGTTTAAGATGAGTGATCACAGCCGTCCGTCTCGCTTGATCAAACGGACGAGACTAAGCGTGACTTAAACGAAACGATGTCGTTGGGGCTAATTAAATCTCGACCGTCTAATTCACATGATCCAACGGTCGAGAACTGAAGAGACATAATACATGTATATATCGTCATCTCTATAGGTTTAGAGACAGAAGCTTCATCTTCCTCGTACAAACTCTCGCCGGACTGTCTC
>MU679524.1:16187-33062 GCA_026770625.1 Nicotiana glauca | reverse complement strand
CAAGTAATATCCTATTGCTTTATGAAATTTAGGTCATAAATGTATAAGAAACCATTCACCAAATTAATAGAACAAAAGTTACGGTGAAGGGTAAGTACTCCTTGAACTGTGCTAATTAAGGTGTGAGAAATCTTTCTATAGTTCTATTATGGCTCACTATAAATTAATTAAGGATTTATATTAACGGCGATAAAGTTTGATTTAGAAGGAAGAAATGTGGCATGTAGCTTGTGAGTAGTCAAGAACGATTTAGTGAAGTTCAACCACTTCTCTCTCTTGGCTTCCACAAATTGGCAGAATTTTGATGGCACAGTGGCGGATTTAGGCCCAAATAATGGTGCACGTGAATCTATGATTTTTAATGTCAAATTAGATATTTTATGTACATGTTTTCTATAATTATATATTATTATTTGCTAGCCCTCATAGTTTAGAAATGTTAAATGTTGATCTTGGTTGAATGTTGAGGAGTTATTACCCAAAGGAAAAAAGGATCAATTTCTACTAAGTAGTAGTGAGACCCTATATACAAAATATATTTTGGTTGAGAGCAAAACTGCACCCCCGACCTTTAAATTCTGGATCCGCTTCTACAACTAATAATGTTTTGTTCACATGTAAAGCATTCTTTGCAAAACTCAATATTCTAAAATTGTTTTCGAGACCATGTTCAAGTCAATTTGAAACACATAAGTGTAAGGAAAATTTTATTTTGCGTCTCATACAACTTACACTAGTTGTATGAGATAACCTTTTGTCTCACAGTTTTGTGGACCCCGAATTCTATGGACGCAGAAGTGTAAGATTGGGTTCCACAATTTTGTGAGACAAAAAAGATCCTCATACAACTAGTGTCAATTGTATGAGATGCAAAATAAAACTTCTCCATAGGTGTAGTTATATGTGTACACATAGCTTCTATCATCTTATACTCACATTCAAAACATATAAACATACATATGTTTGGCCAAAAATTGAGGTGTTTGGAAGGAAAAAAAGTGTTTTTGAGGAGAAGCAGAGACAGAAAAAAGTAACTTCTCTCCAAAAGCACTCTTCTCTCCAAAAGCACTTTTTTGATAAGTACTTTTGAGAAAAATATACTTAGAAGCAGTTTTTTAAAGCTTGGTCAAACACTAATTGCTGCTCAGAAGTACTTTTTAAACTAATTAGCCAAACACAAACTGCTTCTCACCAAAAGTACTTTTGAGAAAATCACTTTTGAAAATAAACACTTCTCAAAATAAGTTGTTTTTTGCAGCTTAGCCAAATTGGCTAATAGTCCATAGCCTTAATACACGTAACGGCAGCTCTTTTCGTCTGGATTTATGTGACGGTGTTTCACTGGACACATATTTAGGGAAAAAGGGACTTTTAAAATTAATTGTTTAAAAAAAAGTTATCAATATTTTTGTGCCTATAAATCGTCTCATTAAAAGTAAAATGAAAAGTTTAAATTTAAATCGTATTTAAATAAGAAAGTATGATATTCTTTTCGGGACATACTAAAAGTAGTATAACACATAAATTAGGATAGCGAAAATATAAATATGTATACATATCTCATGGTATAATATAAGGTGTGTGCATAATGAAAATGAGATAGAACACACACACGTATATATATATCTATATATATATATATATATATTAGAAAAGGTCCATTGCGCATAGTCAAACACATATTATATATAGTTAGATGTATTGACGTGTTCCATCAATGCAATAGCCAAATACATTTCTTTGAATTATAGAAAAAGCAAAGTTCATGTTCAAAGCACATGGAAAATATGTTGGTTCGGTAAATCAAGGTTACCCTCTATAGCATATGGTTCTATCAAATTTACTTCCAATGAAGCTAGTCAGTAAATTAATCCGCAATCTATAAAGAAAACGCATCGAATGACTGGTATACTTCGTCCATTAGAATCCATAATACATTTGGTTTATATACATATAAGGGAAATCAAACTCCCATGTTCCCAACCAACACATTATCTAAAAACAAAAAAATTATTTTTGGATTTGCAACGAGAAGTCCTGCTTTTGGGTATAAAGCACTCTTTTGGTTTCTAAAATGCCCGAGCATCAACACTAGCCTCCCAAAGGATGGATAGATCTGGCCTAGAGTCACCTGGTATCGGGCGTAGAAGTCAAGGATAACTGGGTCAACTTCCAACGAAGGAGCTTCGACGGATTTATCAGGGCCCAGGGTAAATGGGTAAGTGTATATGAGGAGAAATCCATCCTTGAAGTCGGTGATGCTATCATCAGGTCTAGGAATCTCCACCTTCACTGCCTTGCTCCACCGGCAATCCTTCCTAACACTATCAACATTGGTCACGACACTAACATATCGAGAGATGTGCTCGTATTGACCCGGTGTAGACGAGGGAGTCTCGACGTCAAAATCCTTCGTCGCATCAATTTATGGTAGAGTCCATTGCTCTGAAGAAGGAGTCGATCTGTTGTCCCCCTCGGGTAGCGGGGATGACGATGCAGTATCGTTCCGACGAGGGACCGTCCTAGAAGTTCTAGCCATGAAGAATGGTAAAAATCCTTTTATAAAAAAGGGGAGGATATCAAATCGCGGAATTTTGGTTCGCGGGGTGGTTAAAAAAATATGGAGATAGAAAGAATCGAACGACCGGTGCATTTATAGTAACCGCTAAGGAAGCAGATAAGACAAACCTGCAGCAGTCCATAGTTCATCGATTGCTGCATCTGACGGTGGCCTTGCACGGTCCTCTGGGAAGCGGCATTTAATTCTCTTGGACAGCTAACATCATAGCAATGATGACCTCGAGACAACGATTCCGTATCGTTTCCTACTACTTCGTCTTAGAAAATGCGGAGACTATCTGTACGCGGTGAAATCAGAGGGTCTGATTTCCCGCCATTAAGCCACCTCGGGGAGTTATCTCGAGACCCCGAGGATATGAAGCCACAACATAGTCCTCTCCTTCGGGATTTGTCAAGGTCTGATTCGAGGCTGAGATCGGGACAAAGAGGGAAAGCCCCCAAGATGCGCGGTTGATTCTGACAGGGTCGGCCGATCCGTAGCCAACGCTAAGTCATTGCATCAAGCCATCCCATCTCCTTATTTCGTAATTAGATAAATATGTATTTCTAACCGAGTTCCCCTCCTATATAAAGGGGGCTAACCCTACCTTGTAAAGGACTGATGTTGCTTTGTTTCTCCACAAGTGTAATAATATATCTTTCTCTCTCTTCTTACTAAAACTTATTGGCTCTCACTGATACCGAGCATAACTCAATGTCCTTCGCACTTATATGTGTTCTTCATCTTTATATGTTTTCTTCATCTTTATACGTATTCTTTATCGTGCAACTTAGTTTCGGCTATAAAGAGCTTTATATGATTATATCTCTAACTGTTATATCATCCTTGTTTATCCCCAATTATCCCTGATAGCTCGAGTTCGACCTCGAAGTCAACCTCGAAGTCCTCATCGACCAGGCTCGTATCTGGGCAGTAGGCCCTTCGGTTCAACCATTACCTCGTTTTAGTTCGCGATCCATCATTACAATTAATAATACTAGCATCATCTGCTCTAATAACTAGCTCGAGAATAGATCACGTATTTTTAGAGTCCCATTTTATAAATTTAATTATCGTTACTATTTTCACGGTAAACACTACACGTGGTATTAATGCACCGATCATCATATCCATATCTACCCTTTCCTATCGCGTGAAGCTAATTAAAGCAAAGGTTGGTCTCGACCCCTATTGCATGTTGTTACCCATCCCTTCCTATCTGTCCCGGAAGAAATTAGGACTCCTATCCTATAAAGAGGATTTCTAGGTAGACCCTCAGGTTCAAAGCTAAAATACTAAGGTGACATATAATAAATAAGTAGGACTTCAATTAACGTGAGCATGGAAGACAAATGAAAGGCTCAAGTATACCTCCACATATAGTGCACATAAACAGCATGATTCATAGACAATTAAGGTCTAAATTCATATCCTAACAATGTATTTAAGTGATAACCGTAGACCAGATTTATTACATGACTCAGAAAAGAAGTTTGAATCAGGCTTGCCTGCTGGTTTTAACATGCTGGCAGTTAGACAAAGACAGTTCTGGTTTTTATTTAAGTTATTACCTAAGGCTTACCTAGGCATAAAAAAAATAGATGACTACAAGGCAAGTTTTAAAAGCGGACTCATGAATCTTATAGGCATGATATCTAATGATAAATCAAGCTAGTTTTTGAAAGAACTTGTTTTAGAGAACATAAACCATTAATTAAACCAATTTTGAAACGAATCGAAACGTGGACTAGGTTGATTTATCCAACTGAACTAATAGGCAGAATTTCTAGAGTTATTCCCTATAGGCCGGTTTCTAAAATGAGATTTCAGAACATGTTTACATGAGCAGAATCAGATGATGCCAGCTTATTTTATAGTTATTATCTACCCTATTGACATGATTTCTAAGTGTGGATGAGATGCTGAAAACAATACATGTAAACAATAAATGACATGATTTCTAACATGGTGAAGCAAACATAGTAAAAACCTATAGGTATGATTTCTAACATGGTGAGGCAAACATAGTAAAACCCTATAGGCGTGATTTCTAACATGGTGAGGCAAACATAGTAAAATCCTATAGGCATGATTTCTACCCTAGATTATACTGCATCATACATATTACCCACCCCTTTTCACTGTCCAACCCTAGAGTTGTTTATAAATAATTATTACAGACCAATACTGGAATGAATTACATAAGAAAAGCAAAAATTACACTATAGAGAGCCTGAAACAGGCCCAGACTTTTAGCACCTGATTAGGACTTCCTCCCTGAGTTATGTAATAACCACTTCAAGTGCCAAGATGGTTTCAGAGCCTTTATCAACTCTGGGTGTGTCAGAGTTCCCTAAGGATCTCATGGGATTTCGGGCAGTGCTCACACCCAGATTTAATAGCCAACACGGAGTAAGTGCAGTGTGGAAAGGCCAGATTTTATGTGTCAAAGTTCAGAGGGAGCTCAAGGGTCACAAAGCAAGGCTCACACAAAAGGGGGCAGAACTTAGAGCTCTAAGAGTTGAGTGAAAGTGCTTGACATTGATTTAAAAGAGTTGAATTGGAAAACAATTTTGAAACAGAATGTTTGGAATAAATTTTGAAAAGCAATAGAAGAGTTTGCCTTAGTGAAAAGAAAAGAAACAGGACGATCAGCAACTCAAAACCTAATCAACAAACATAGTTCAAACACAAATAGAGAAAGGAAGAATTGGGAACATATAGGTTTTGTGAGCACGTGATTTTTGCCTTATATGAGAATTACTCCCAAAAATTCAAAATAAAATAATTTTTGTGTTGTTTGCAATTTTGTCGGTTTTGTGTTTACTGTTTGCAATGTATGTGCATGTCTGTTTGTTTAAATCAATGAAAATACAAAAATATGTTGCATTTTGTATTAGGAGTAATTGAATTTGTTCTTACAGAAATTGGAAAAAATCACGAAATAGTGTAATTTGCATTTTTAGCCTTTAATGTCCAAATTGTATGATTTTATTTTTAATTAGTGTTTAATTTTGTGTAATAATTATTACTAGGAGTTAACTAGCATTTTAAGTTAATTTTTGATTTTTATGATTTAATCTAGGATTTTTTGGTTTTAATTTAGGAATTAAAAGGAAATAAAGAGAAAAGAACAAATAAAGAGAAAAACCAGACTGGGCCATCCATAAATTGACCAAAGTCCAGGCCCTAAACATTTTTACCCGGTCCAGTTATTCAGGCCACAATACCATCCAAACGACGTAGTATAGGTAGAATACTACGTCGTTTTGATGGCTATCCATCCCAGTCGTCCATTTGATCACAATCCAAAGGCCATCGTCCCCTCTCCCAACCCGTCTCACCAACCCGACCCATTTTCCAAACCCATCCGCCCCTAACTAAAACCAAACGACGTTGTTCCTCATTAAAAAAGTGATCCAGGCCGTTGATCGTGATTGATCCAACGGCCAAGATCAAGTCCATCCCCCACTATATATTCCTAATCCCTTACCCAGCCCCCCCTAAGCCAAATCCCCCCTTTGTTTCTAACACTCAGAGACGCCCTAGATAACCTCCGCCTCACACCACCGTCGACCGCCCGCCGGAAATCGCCTACGGCGGTGGTCGACGGAAAAACAACCCCAAATTTACACCACCTCTTCACCTCAACCTCCCCATCTCCATACCACCTTCAACTTCCCTCGATCCCTAGCCCAGCCCTTCGAATATCCAAAAAAACCGTCAGTCCCTCCTCCGTGTCTGGTGGTCTCACCTCCGATGGCCACCAAATTTACACCACAGGCCCCCTCGCCCTCCTCTTTCCGAATCCCCGCTCCTTATCTTTCGAATCATCCCAGAACTTGTCGAATATTGATTTAAGGCCAAGAACCCTAGCGCCGCCACAAAATTCCCCGGTGGCGGCGCCGTCTCCAATCATTCCCAAATTAACACCTCATGACCTCTTTGACCCCCTCACCCCTAATCCATCAATAATTATCCTCGAATCTTGTTCGAACATCTCAAGTATTAGATCAGAGACAAACCAAATTAGAAAAATGGAGTCCTCACCAATGAATTGGGTCTATTTGGACTCTATTCGTGTGTTTTTGCTAAAAACACACGAATAGGGTCGAAATGGACCAAAATTAGAGGAATCCAAATAATTCGAGTCCTAAGCTCAAGTTTGACGAGTAAGTTTTGTTCCCTCCGAATTTGTTTTTATTTTTATTCATCTTTCTTTTCTATTAGTTTTTGTTCAGTAAATTCATCCTCTACTCCTTTCTTATTTTTGTTTAAATTCGAACATTTTGTGCTTACTCTGGGTTTTGTTTTCCTCTTTCTTTTTACTGAGTGATACAGTTCAATCAGTATTAGTGAGTTTTGTATAAAACTGTAGATATTCTCGTAATTGTTCGCTATCACTGTTAGTTCAAAGTATGTTTCCTGTGATTGTCTATCACATTGTATATGAATTCAGTGTTTTCATTCCATGTATTTACAGTGTTCCATTATAGTCAGGTATAATTTGGAATCGAGAATGTAGTTATTTGTTCCCATGTATGTGTGTATCAGTTTTTAATAGTCCAGTTCAATTAATTGTCCTGAATCAGTGTTCTTGTTTTAATGCCATTTAATATGATTTAAGTTCTAGCTTGAACTTTTCGATTGAGCTTGATAAGTTGTATTGGTTATAGCTGTTGTGGATTCAGTCTAGTATTTAATTAAAAATTAGTTTGGGTTAATTGTTATTTAAAATTAATTGATTGATTGAATTGATCATTAGCTGAAAGGGTAATACAGGTTAAAGGTTTGAATTGGTGATAACATTAGTCTCAGTAAATCACAGGGGTTTAGGGTAGTGAATGCAGTATTTTCAGAGGTAATTAGGGAATTAAAACACTTAAATGATTGATTAAAGGGCTGCTAAAGGATTGAATAAGACAAGGATAAGTGGGATTAAATAGTAAAAAGACAACTAGTAGTGGAAGACAACTTTCTGATTTTAAGGCTTAACATAAGTCAATTTATTGCCCACTAAGGCTTAAAATCAGGAAAGAAAAGGCTAAGGAAAGGATATAAAAGAGCTGGAAAATCAGAACTGAGGGGACGGACAGAAGAATACAGAGGGATATAGATAGAGGAGACAGAGAAAATATTCTAAAATTAGGAGAGCTAAGACCTTAAGGAAGAGAGTTCTGAAAGTTATCAACTTTCAAGATTTGAATACACACAGAGTGACATCACTTTAGGGGTTGGATAGATCATTTCTTGAAAATCGAAAGTTGTTAAGCATTTCAGTTTTAAGAGAAAAGAAAGGTCACTGTTACATTAAAAAGAAAACTGGTTGTTTGCATTTCAGTCCCTGAGTTCAAACTTAAGTTCTGGTATTATTTTTGGGTTGTTCTACCAATTCTTTTAGTTTTCCAAACTCTTCTGGGCTTTGAATTTGACTTGGATTGCTGTTGTGGACTGTTGTTTGATTGCTGGAACTGTTGCTGTGGTTGATTTCCTTTTTCTTCTTATTGGTGTTTCAACCTTCCGGGTACACATTTGAAACATCCGCTGATGTAATCTTTTGAACTAAGAAGTTGAAATGAGATGCTATTTAGGAATTTGAGTATTCAAGTTGCCATATTGGAGTAGATATTATACATTTCACGCTTGCTTAGTTTTACCTTTAATTTGCATTGGCCATGTATAATCAAAACTGAAAGTTGAACTGAAATGAGGACTATCTAGTTTAAAATTGTGACTGTTGGGTTCATTATTCCTTAGTTAATTGGTATTGCATGTATAGTGTAAGGTAAGGTAGCATAATTTGTCTTTAGTAATAATAATAATAAAAAAAAGGGTTCAAATGGTTTTGCAATTTAATAAGCTAGTTTCAGTAATCCAGTTTTTAAATCAGGAATGTGAGCATTAGTTTAACGATGTTATTATTCCGAAATTCATGGACTGCTTTGGATTCGAATTGTTAGCTTGTTCGTATAGAAAAGATCACGTAGTTGAATCGTTTAGTTTATTCATTAGAAGCCTGCACTTGGGACTAGTATGTTGATTTCAGTTTGAGCTTCCAATTGTTTTCTTTCCTTAAATAACATCTAGCAACCCATCGGTAGATAATTGGGTAGGAATATTTGAGTATGAAATGGAAATAAAACAATTAGTGTCCTATTGATTGAAATAAGCACATACTACCTGCCTTTATTGCAAAATCAGTGAACGCATGCTAGAATAATTTGAAGAAGTTTAGGATATTTCCATTTGTGAACTAGAAGTATGCATAATGTGTTAGCCAAGGTTTGATAGCCTGTTCAAACTGACGGAGATTCAGTCAGGCCCAAGTCCAGTTCTGAAATTCCCTTTCCGTTTGGACCCGGGCCAAGATTGGCCATTCTTTTCATATAGACTTGGGTATAATTTTTCTGCCGGTTTGCTTTAATCCAGTAACAAATTAATTAGGACTTCTTCTTTTGTTTTAGAGACAAATAAAAAATAGCAAATCATAGTAGCTTTAGGTTTTACCTTTTTAAATAAAATAATGAGACGAGCCTCGCAAAATAAAATGCACAAACTGCGGGGCCCTCATGAATGTATATTATTAATTACTTAGACTTCGGGGTGGGCTGTTTAACAAAATTTCACGTCCTTCCCTTAAAAATAATAATACGTTAGTCGCTTTAGGCGCGCTTTTAATAATTTACTTTCTTAAACTTGGGTGCACATTTATGTGACCAAAATCCAAATCTCAACGAATTCGAAATATGTCAATAACCACGAGTACATTGATGTGACGTGATTCGAGATATGTTTTCACGACGTTACAATTCTCCCTAAAAATAATAAGAAATCGGTAAATAATCTTTAAAATTGTACTATAGGATAACATGTATTAAAATCAAATATTAAGCCATTTATAACAGTTTAAGCGACCTTGCTAGAACCACGGGATTCGGGGGTGCCTAACACCTTCCCTCGGGTCAATAGAATTCCTTACTTAGAATTTCTGGTTCGCAGACTTCATTTGAAAAGTCGAATATTTTCCTCGAATTGGGATTCAAGATAAACCGGTGACTTGGGACACCAAAAGCCAAACCTATCCCAAGTGGCGACTCTGAAGATTAATAAATAATACCATTTCAAATAATATCACTTTAAATGGAAAAACTCCCCTATACATTTATCCTTCGGGGAAGGTGCATAAAAAGGAGGTGTGACAGGTTTGAAACCACATCAATGGGGAAACATTTGATATAACAAGTATACATAATAGCTATGACTCCATTTGAACAAATCAGTCATGGTAACAAATATTTGAAACATAGGGACGAGTGCAACAGGATCAGGTTGCAGACAAGGGTTTTATTGAACAACATTTGACATTAAATGGTTATACCATTTAAGGGAGTGGTAAGGGAACTAAGTGAACATGCTGGACATGTGTCAAGAACTAAGTAAAGTCTGATATGATAATTACACACAAGGCAATAATTTAGACATGCTTCGTAACATCAAACACAGAAACAAATTGAATAGCTAGTACAGTAAACAGGGTGCATTGGCATGGAACACATAGAGTTGAGTTTCAAATTTAAAATAGAGACATACCAGTTGAAGAAGAAAAGTGCAGAAAATAAAGCAAGTAGAGTTTCTTAGTCTAGCCTTGGCTTTCAGCCGGCTAGACAAGCAGTTAGCACAAGTAGCAGAGAAAGAAGAGAGAGTTTGAATGTGTGTGTATGTGTGTTCTGAACTAGTTACTCGTGTTAAGACTCTAGAAGAGAGTCATTTATATAGTAGTTTGAAAACTGGTTAAAATAAAGCAAGAATTAATTCTTCAGTAATTATAGAACTCAGCAAAAAAAAATTTGGTTCAAATCTCCCTTTGATTAAGGGAGTCAGTGTGAATGGTAAAATTCAAATGACAAGTAAGGAAAGAAATCATACTGTCACGACCCAATCTCCATACGCGGTCGTGATGGTGCCTCTCGTAAAGACAAGGCCAGCCAACTAACCCAATTTGTTTCTTTAACACTTACTAAACATAAATTATCAACATTATAGCCTAACTCAGCCCGACCGGGGTGTCACAAGTCACGAGCATCTAGGAGGATCTTTATTACAATTTCAAAGTCTATAATACATAGAGTAAAATTTGGAAATCAAGAAGCAGAAGAATCTCGGTACCACGAAAGCCGACGATCACCTTGCTTAGATACGATAGCAATGCCTTCAATCAGCTATTAACCCGCTATCGGGTGAACAATACCTGCAACTGCACGCGAGGTGCAGGGAGTAAAGTGAGTACTTCCAACTCAGTGGCAATAAGAGCGAATAATATCTGAGCGATAAGAAAACACGCATGAGCACTCCAAAATTCTATAACAGACAGTACAACCCTTTTAGAAAAAATAGTTCAAACCGTAACACCGAGAAAATCCTTTAGAAAATCTCAAGCTCAGTAAAAATCTCTTTTGAAAACATGCCTTTTCAACAGTTGCGAAAAATAATTTCAACAAGCAGGAAATAATCAGAAATCTTCCCCTCGGGCTTAGTATCAATCGCTCAGAACAGTATCAGCCCCTCGGACTCAACTCAAATCAGTACCAAGTACAACATCAGCCTCTCGGGCTCAGCACTCCTTAACATGTAACACCAGGGTATCTGGTCAACAAGGCAAGTAATAGCATGTATGCCAATGATATGTGAGTGCTAAAAATCATGCCATGTAGTACAATCAGGGATGAATGCAATGCAATGCACATGACCGCTACGGCGCGAAGCCCGATCCATTGGTACCCTGCGCTCACTGGGCGTGTGTACAGACTCCGGAGGGGCTCCTACAGCCCAAGCACTATAATACTGCGGCGTACAGTCCGATCCACATAATATATCACTGCGGCGTGCAGTCCTCAGCCCAAAACGTCAGTAAAATATCATTTAAGTTTTCAAATCTTAGAAAGATGGCTGAGTTTGCAAAACAGTATTTAGAACCTTGGACTGAGATCAAATAATATGCAACATAATGCAAAAACGGTGATATCAATCCCTGAAGGATTCAAATAATCGGCACGAAGCCCACAACATGGAAATCAGCCCAAATCATGATAGCATCAAGTAGTTTTCAGTCAATTACGCAGTAAAATCAACAACCGGGACGGACCAAGTCACAATCCCCAATGGTGCTCTACCCCACGCTCATACCTGGAGTGCAAGTCACCACAATGCAGCACTGTGATGTGCAAATCCGGGGTTTCAAACCCTCAGGATATCATTCACAAATATTACTCACCTCGAACCGGTGAAATTCCTCGCTCGCGACGCCTTTGCCCGTCAAATTGGCCTCCATGCATGTCGAATCTAACCAAAACCAGAGCGAATACATTACAATATGCAAATGGGACAATGCCGAATCGAAAACAATCGAATTATAGCAAAAACCTCAAAACTAGCAAAACCCGAGCCCCGGACCCATGTCTTGAAAAATTACAAAACTTACATTACCGGATTCCTCGTCTCGCCACGAGGCTACCCATACCAAGAACTCCCAAATCCGAGCTCAAATGACCTATCAAATTCCAATTTGAAATTTGTCAAAAACTCAAGCCCTAGTTCATAACTTTAGGCTCAATTTCCATGAATTTCTAGACCAACTTCACAACATAATCATGTTTTAAGGCCAAGATTCTTACCTCACGTCGATTCCTCTTGAATCTCTCTGAAATTCCCGTCCAAAAGCTCCCAAGGACGTTCAAATATGGAGGAAAATAGCTCCCAAGTCGCGGATGAACTATTGATATAAATCATTCTGCCCAGGCCTATTTCCGCTTTTGCGGTCCAAATGTCGCTTCTGCGACTTTCGCTTCTGCGGTTTCCTTCATTTTGCCCAGGACCGCTTCTGCGGTTAATAGTCCGCTTCTGCGGACTCGCATTTGCGAACAATGTTCCGCTCCTGCGGAACCTCCCAAGCCTCCTCCTTTCGCTTCTGCGACCACTTACCTGCTTCTACGAACTCGCTTAAGCGAAACCAATTCCGCTTCTGCGGAACTTCCCAACTCAGCCCCAGACCGTTTTTGCGATCCTTCACCCGCTTCTGCGGTCCATTTCCGTAGAAGCGGAAATACCATATATCAGATCCTTTAGCAAATCCTTAAACTCCAAATTTCATCCCGTTAGCCATCCGAAATCACCCCGAGGCCCCCGGACCTCAACCAAAAATACCAATACATCCTATAACGTTATTCAAACTTGTTCCAATCATCAAAACACTATCGTTAACATCAAAATCATCGAATTTCACCAAATCAAAGCCTAAGTTCTTCAAGAACTTTTGAAATGCACTTTCGATCAAAAACCCGACCAAACGATGTCCAAATGATCTGAAAATTTGTAGACATATCCAAAATCACCTAACGAAACTATTGCAACTCTCGGAATTCTATTCCTACTCCCGGATCAAAATATCATCTGTCAACCGGAAATCGCCAAAATACTAACTTCGCCAAAATAGGCTAACTTCTTCACCGGACCTCCAAAATTACTTTCGATTGCGCTCCTAAGCCTTAAATCATCACCCGGAGCTAACCGAATCATCAGAACTCAATTCCGATCCCTCTAACTCACAAGTCAACATCCGGTTGACTTTTCCAATTTAAGTCTTCTTAAAAGAGACTAAATGTCTCATTTCTTAATAAAATTACTCCATTTAAATTCTAACGCACCCAATACTGATAATGAAACATAAAGAAACACAATAAGGGGAAAATGGGGCGGTAACTCACGTGACAACAGGCCGGGTCGTCACATCCTCCCCAACTTAAACAAACGCTCGTCCTCGAGCGAACCTAGAGTTGTCCTAGAAGTTCACCAACAGCTGAACGACCTTACCAAGCATATACCCGGGGTGATCCCACGTCACCCTATCTCATATAGGTCCGACAACACAACTTAGCTGAAATTTCACAATCCATCTAGTCCATAAACCATAGAACTACATTTCACCTTCTGAAATCTTACACAAGATCAGAACCTCACATTTTTACTCAGAATAAACTCGAACCAGCTGTAATAATCCATACATGCAACCTCGGTTGCAATCATATGATATACCACATAACTTAAACACATGCAACGATAACGTCCATTCACAACAACTGCCCACGACAACCAAATATCGATAGAAAATCTCTTGTTAGATAAAGTCTTATTCCAACACTTTCATATACTGCCAACGATAAATAAATCACGCGATAAACCGTATCCATTCCTCAGGTCACCCATACATAAAGCAATTTTCTTCTTGAATAATACCACAACAGATTTCCGAGCTGAACTTCGATATAACTCTCTAATCAGCCGACATCACATCTATTCGCGTTCATTAATGACTCCAACGATCTCCTCGAATTCAACGCACCACTCTGGTGATATGACATCTCATCACCGACCTAAGCTACAACTTGCACAATCCACGCACCAATGGTGGGCGGTCTGAACATACTCCAATCATGACAAATGGCTCAACAAAAGAGTCATAACTCAAATTCCTCGGTACCATCACAACACAAGGCTGGGACCCCGTCCCACATCATAGAAATAGAATACCTGGATCTACCCCGAAGGGTCTAATCTCCACGTAGCCTCGCTACAATGCGCGATCGTATCCAAACACTGTTACACATGAAGCACCTCAAGTCACCCTGCTCAAAAGTAGACAGCCACGCACAGATTGGTATCTGAAACCAAGCAATCCATCACACCCATGGTGAGGCAAGTAATATACACCATTCAATCCTGAAAGGACACAACCGATGTGCCATTCGCCGAGCAACACCCAATACGGACTTCTTTCAGAAATCAGGAAGCAAGACATACTAAGTAACATATTGAACACTATTCTCAATATCACATTGTTGCGGCGTGCAACCCGACCCAGATAACATACCCGTGGCAGCGTGCAACTCGATCCACACAAATATCTCACATAGGGAGATACACATCGAGCCAAATTTTCTCATTATAACAAAATACCAAGCATCGGTTGTAAGCATGCTGAGTGCATACATTGTCTACATATAGTGTTGTAAGCTACAAAACTCAAACACAATGAATCTCAATAGTACCGAACTATACATGCCCACAATCCAAAAATCATAACGCCCCACAGCACAGAAAAGCAACTCATAGATCTCCCCAGATCACTAACAAGCTCAATAATGATAGATTCAACCTATCCCTCAACAATACATATCGGGGCCAACCAAACCATCCCAATCTGAATACATAGCCACATCGGCCTGCCAACGAACTCATTGCCAAGAAGCCTAAAGATGCTCCTTCCACTTTTTATAACTCCTGCCGAAGCCGTACGATGCGGTGCCCGGTGCCAAATAAAGGCCGAAAGCCACAATCTCGCACGGCGACATGCCCAACCATAAGGAACGCATCCGAAAAAGTCCCTCTATATCGGAAATGAATCAATGGTAGAAACCTCTATACTGACATCCGTCACAAAGGACCAATTAAGGAAAGCGATCATTCTCTAGCCGTCCGCTGATCTTTGGAATACTAACCACTCTGCTACAACATAATCTGATGCACCTCGCCACGCAACCGGTGGCATTTTCCGACATAGCCCATAGCACAATATTCTAGAATAACCCACATTGTGACAACCACTCTACAACTCAGCATCATATACAAAATCTATCATACCAACAAGGACGGACCCACTCGGGCCTCCAATCCCAATAGCCGCTAACGGTACCAACACACACTATCCACAACCACTACATAGCCTGAACATGAGAACTCCCAGCCTCCAGCTCCACATAGCACACGAATTACTGTACCTGATCCCAAATTCTGCAGTATAATTACATATTGCACCTCGAGTACCCAATCATTCTTCGAAGATATTCTAAAATTCTCCTGTGCCACCAAACACACTCAGATATCAGTAGTCGATCTATCAAGAAAATGTCGCAACACTACCGAAGTGCCATCAACTTGATCACATTGCCCTTTTTCTGAAACGTATACCCTTGTCAAATTACTATGATTAGCAACACCCTTTCCGTAGTCATATGAGGATCATTCACCCTAATCCTCTGATGATCGATTCTTAAATCACCTGCAGCTGGCTGTGCTGCTTAAGAATTTTAATGACTTTCCATTCCGAACTGAACCGAACCTTACACACACAAATCCCAATCCTCCACAATATATCACATATACCATGCCACACTAGGATAACATGAGAACTTTTATCTCCCTTCCGCGCCGCAGACATCGACGCACTCAACTAGTCAAGAGCTTTCATTGATCCCATTTAGAAGAAAAATCATTACACACTCCATGCTTCGCATACCCATAAGAAATATACTCATCTTCAAACCACGGTAAAACCCAACAAGAACTTTCTCCCAATTCCATCTATCAAATTTCCTTTCTGATTCATCCTCAACTTGATATTTCTCCCTCGCTGTAGTATCACAATGCCACAATCTAGGCCTACCACAGGAGATTCGAATATATGACCACATACACAACCTTGAGACACCTGATTGATACATGTACAATCTTGAACACAATTAAACCATTCTTGAGAGTTATTCACTCTTACACAACTGTAAATTATCTAACTTAAGGAACAGAACCACTCGTGCCTTATCAGCACTCTGACACCGAAGGATATGATCTCATTCCAATTCAACGAACATCTTCCTTTTCTACCCACTGGGCATTGTTTTTTCAACAACAACTCAAGACATCCTACTCTCTTCACACATTTACGAAGCATCGTATAACCTTTGTCAAAACTTTTGCTTCACTCGTGCCATCCTCGGCTCATTTTCTGCAACTAGGACTGATCCGCTGGCATACCTCGAAATGAAAACAACATGGCACATAATCGTGCGATCAGCTAATCAACAACAACCTCCCCAACTTGGCTCAAAGCCACCTATCAGGACACATTTAATATCCCATAATACTTTTACTCTAATGATGCCACAATATAATAGTGAGATTAAACTTAAATCACTTATAAGTTGTGAAAACATGGATCATCTAGTATTATAACTCTTTTGCAATTCTCTCATTCATTCCGCACCACTCTAGCCCATTCGGCAGAGTTTCCTTTGTAATTAAGCATATCTACCTGCCAGAGAATCACCAAAACCATCCTAACAACACGCCCACAACTTGACAAAGCATCACAATGTATATCAACAACATGAATCTCAATACTACATGTATTATATTATCAACATTGATACATGGACATGCGTTGCACCTATTCGAATCATAACACATAGAAAATACCTTTCAATTAC
>MU679524.1:0-12946 GCA_026770625.1 Nicotiana glauca | reverse complement strand
TCCTTAACATGTAATACCAGGGTATCTGGTCAACAAGGCAAGTAATAGCATGTATGCCAATGATATGTGAGTGCTAACAATCATGCCACGTAGTACAATCAGGGATGAATGCATGAATGCAATGCAATGCACATGACCGCTACGACGCGTAGCCCGATCCATGGGTACCCTGCGCTCACTGGGGCTCTGTACATACTCCGGAGGGGCTCCTACAGCCCAAGCGCTATAATACTGCGGCGTGCAGTCCGATCCATATAATATATCACTGCGGCGTGCAGTCCGATCCATATAATATACTACTGCGGCGTGCAGGCCAATCCATGCATGTATATGTATATACTGCTGAGGCATGCAACCCGATCCATATCTCAGTCCAAAAATGCACACATAACATGGCTGCGGTGCGCATCCCGATCCATGCTCAGTCTTGCAATGCACATAAGCCCCTTGGGAAATAGTAAAATAGCAGTCCTCAGCCCAAAACGTCAGTAAAATATCATTTAAGTTTTCAAATCTTAGAAAGATGGTTGAGTTTGCAAAACAGTATTTAGAACCTTGTACTGAGATAAAATAATATGCAACGTAATGCAAAAACAATGATATCAATCCCTGAAGGATTCAAATAATCGGCACGAAGCCCAAAACATGGCAATCAGCCCAAATCATGATAGCATCAAGTAGTTTTCAGTCAATCACGCAGTAAAATCAACAACCGGGACGGACCAAGTCAAAATCCCCAACGGTGCTCTACCCCACGCTCATACCTGGCATGCAAGTCACCACAATGCAACACTATGATGTGCAAATCCGGGGTTTCAAACCCTCAGGATATCATTCACAAATATTACTCACCTCGAACCGGTGAAATTCCTCGCTCGCGACGCCTTTGCCCGTCAAATTGGCCTCCACACACGTCGAATCTAACCAAAACCAGAGCGAATACATTACAATATGCAAATGGGACAATGCCAAATCGAAAACAATCGAATTATAGCAAAAACCTCGAAACTAGTAAAACCCGAGCCCCGGGCCCACGTCTCGAAAAATTACAAAACTTACATTACCAGATTCCATATCTCGACACAAGTCTACCCATACTAAGAACTCCTAAATCCGAGCTCAAATGACCTATCAAATTCCAATTTAAAATTTGTCAAAAAACTCAAGCCCTAGTTCATAAGTTTAGGCTCAATTTCCATGAATTTCTAGACCAATTTCACAACATAATCATGTTTTAAGGCCAAGATTCTTACCTCACGTCGATTCCTCTTGAATCCCTCTAAAATTCCCATCCAAAAGCTCCCAAGTACGTTCAAATATGGAGGAAAATAGCTCCCAAGTCGCGGATGAATTATTGATATAAACCATTCTGCCGAGGCCTATTTCCGCTTTTGCGGTCCAAATGTCACTTCTGCGGATTTTCTTCCGCTTCTGCGGTTTCCTTCATTTTGACCAGGACCGCTTCTGCAGTTAATAGTACGCTTCTGTGGACTCGCATTTGCGAACAATGTTCCGCTTCTGCGGAACCTCCCAAGCCTCCTCCTTTCGCTTCTGCGGACTCGCTTAAGCGAAACCAATTCCGCTTATACGGAACTTCCCAACTCAGCCCCAGACCGTTTTTGCGATCCTTCACCCGCTTCTGCGGAACCGCTTCTGCGGTCCATTTCCGCAGAAGCGGAAATACCAGATATCAGATCCTTCAGCAAATCCTTAAACTCCAAATTTCATCCCGTTAGTCATCCGAAATCACCCCGTGGCCCCGGGACCTCAACCAAAAATGCCAATACATCCTATAACGTTATTCAAACTTGTTACAATCATCAAAACACTATCGCTAACATCAAAATCATCGAATTTCACTAAATCAAAGCCCAAGTTCTTCAAGAACTTCCGAATTGCACTTTCGATCAAAAACCCGACTAAACGATGTCTGAATGACCTGAAAATTTGTAGACATATCCAAAATCACCTAACAAAGCTACTGCAACTCTCGAAATTCTATTCTGACTCCCGGATCAAAATATCACCTATCAACCGAAAATCGCCAAAATACTAACTTCGCCAAAATAGGCTAAGTTCTTCACCGGACCTCCAAAAATTATTTCCGATTGCGCTCTTAAGCCTTAAATCATCACCCGGAGCTAACTGAATCATCGGAACTCAATTTCGAGACCTCTAACTCACAAGTCAACATCCGGTTGACTTTTCCAATTTAAGTCTTCTTAAAAGAGACTAAGTGTCTCATTTCTTAATAAAATTACTCCATTTAAATTCTAACGCACCCAATACTGATAATGAAACATAAAGCAACACAATAAGGGTAAAACAGGGCGGTAACTCATGTGACAACAGGCCGGGTCTTCACACATACACGACTGGAGTATAACAAATTAGGAAAGAATTCAAAAATAGTACCAGTATAGAACAGGTAATTAAGGCCAGGCTCAGAAAGTTTTCAAACTAAGGAGACAATCAGTAGCAATGCAGACAAGGTAAGCAACTAATCAAATTAAGTGGAAAAGTAGGGGTCGAGATTCGGTAGCATAGAGTAGGACCAAATTCACAAAGCCCTGATTAAGGACACAACTTAGTAGAAAAAATAAGTATCATAGCAAAATAGGGTAAGGAAATCTATCAGCTTAACAGACAGGGCAAAGCTTTTAGGGTTTTTGAAAGAAAATTTTCAATCACCATAGATTAAGGAAACCAGACATGATCAAAAGGGAGTCATGACTTTATACTTTCAATATATAAATAGAGGAAGACCACAGATGTAGCAAGAAAACATATTTGAAGCATAGTCACATAAAGAAGCAAAAGATGAAAAAACAAAGTGATCATAGTCATACAAAGCCGACATAAGTAGGCTAGGGATTCAGGAAACATATTCAAAGTAGGGTAATCACAGGACTCAAGTAGGCTAACACACAGACACGAAGTAAAGAAAGCATGCTAACACTCAGAGAGGCAAAGTAAGGAAAATTATAGAAACCAAGTAAAGAAAATCTTAAAAGAAAGGGCTTTTAACAGAGTCAAGTTAAAAGCAGTATGAGCACAAAATCGATCAAAACAAACAAGGGAAAGGGTTTAATCATAACAAAATCAGTTAGAACATGCGTAAAAGAACTCCGAGAAACCCTAGTTTTAGAAAATAATGACTAAAATCGAAATAGTTAGTTAAAATAGGAGATTTTTAGAGGAAAAATCTTAATAATACTTGAATAATCTCACATCCATAAAGATCCGAGAAGAGTCGAGCAGCAGCGAAGAGATGGAGAAAAATCGGTTAAAAATTCATGGATATACCTGGATCTAAGACAGATCTAAAGAAAAATGGAAAATCTCAAGAGTTAGGATTTCAGAGAACCTAGAGAAGATGAGAGGTCCTTAAGTTGTTACCGGTTTTAGCCAGAAAAAGTCATAGATCTTACTCGAACAGCCATGGATGGCCGGGAAATGGCATGAAAGACTATGGATAGACTGTCGGAGAGTTTTGAACAAGATCTCGACTAGAGATCTTTGAGATACTTCCATGAAATCACAAAAATGAGCAACCAGGATACGTAGGAGACAAGTATACGTCTCAAATAGCCATGGGAATCCATGGATCGGGTGCGGATCGAAGGGATTAGGGCTAGTTTGGGTGGCGGTGGCTAGGGTTTAGTCTACATCTCAGAAAGAGAACTGAAGAGATAAAGGAACGAGGGCGGCGGAGTGTGGTGAGAATGGGAGGGTTTGGGGAGTCGTTTGGGATTTATTATGGAAGGGAATAATAGGGACCATTGATTTGGAAGATCAACGGTCGAGATTGAATGGGTAGGTGTGTTCCGGGTTTGGGCTTGGGTCCGGTGGTTTTTTTTTAATTGGGTTGGGGGTCCATTGGATTTAGGCTAGAAATGAAAACCAATTTGGCTATAAGTTAAATAGCTAGTTTTTTTCCTATTTGATTTATAAAAAATAGTAGATAATTTCTAAGAAAAATAATTTAAAAATTCTAAAATGATTTATAGTACATAATTAGTAATTTTAAAATATAGGATCCAATTTTATGCATGTAAAACATAATTAAATCTTAAAAGGGCTAATATTGCAACTATGTGCAATTTAGCTTTAAAAATACTAAATGTAATTTAAAATATATATAAAAATTATATTAACTATATTTTGGCATAAATATAGAAATTCAATAGGTGAATTATTAAAATCATAATTTTGGAAATAATTATTGGGGATTTTATGGATAAAAAGGGAGAAAATAAATTAATTTAAAACCTTAATATTATGGAAAAAATAATAAAAACCTTGGACATGCTTATATATGTATTTATATGCTATTTTGAAGGAAATTTGCATATTTAATAAATATATAGGGAAAAATTAAGTATCAACAACAGTCAACAATATATACATATAGGAAAAGCAACAAGAAAAGGTAAACACCTAATGACTACCCCTCAGGCACAGTAACAACAGAATCAGCCCCTTGGGCAATATCATAGAAGAATACCAGCCCCTCGTGCTATATCTTATATCATAATGGGTACCCGCACTCACTGGGGGTGTGCAGACTCCTGCAAGGGCCCCTTACGGCCCAAGCGCAATATCAAGCCATCTCGTGGCATCATAAACATGCTCTCGGTCTCAAATCAATATCAAGCCGACTCGTGGCGTACAATTGTAGGCCCTCGGCCTCATTATCATAATTAGTGTATCACTGTTGCAGCGTGCAGCCGGACCCAAAAGTATCCTCACAATACAGGCCCTCGGCCTTACTCAATAGGAATCTCATAAGCCCTTCGGGAAATAGTAAAAATATGCAGCTCAGCTCAGAATAACTTTAAAACATCATTTAAGGTTTCTAAAACAGATTAACATAGCTGAGTTTTGAAAACATTAAAAGATCTGGCATGACTGAGCACAAGTATGAAATCAAATAGTGAGGAAAATATCATTAACGATCTCTTAAGGGTTCAAACAGTTGGCACGAAGCCCAAATATGGCACTTAGCCCAAAGTATAATAATATCAAATAATTATCTACCAAGTATACAAAAAAATAGTCATTCGGGATGGACTAAGTCGCAATCTTCAATGGTGCACGACCCCACGCTCGTTATCTAGCGTGTGCGTCACCTCAACACAGCCGAACTTTGTGTAATCTGGGGTTTCATACCCTAAGAAGAGCATTTAAAATTATTACTCACCTCGAACTAGCTCAAAAAGCTACTTTGCAACAAGCTTGCCTCTCGAACCAACTTTCGAGTGCTCCAAATCTACCAAGTTCAGATTTTTATCATCAAATTATGCTAAACGAATGAATTCCATTTGAAAAATATCGATTTTAAGCACAGAACCCGAAATCAGTCAAAACCCAACCCCCGGGCCCACATCTCGGAACTGGACAAACTTTATACAAAAATGTTCTTCATCATCTCACGAGTCCGTACATATAAAGAACTTGAAAATCGGAGTTCGTTTGACCGCTCAAATCATCCCTACAAGGTCTCATAATCTCAAGCCCTAACTCCACCTTTTTCTACTGATTTTGATGAATTAAACACTGATATTTTATTCCTTAATCCCAAATAAACGAGTTTTAGGGTCCAAAATCCTTACCTTAATGAAGAACAATGATTTCCTCTCTTCAAATCGCCTCAAAGCTCTCTTCCCGTTCAAAAATGGTGTAAAAAGGTTTAATGGTCGCGGAGGGTTTATTTAAATACTGCTCATGCATTTTACTATTCACCCAGTACTGTTCATCCGAGTTACTATTCATGCAGCTGTGATAAACTGGAGCTGCTTTTCTTCTAATCTAAATTGATTCGTTAACCTTTTGGGATCTACTCGAGGCCCACAAAAATCTCAACAAATATACCAACCCGTCCCATAACATCATTAAAACTTAGTCGAGCCTTCGAAACACCAAAATCATATCAAATTCAAGCCTATGAACTTTGAAATTCGTAAATTCCACCAACGACGTCGAAACTATCCAAAACAACTCTGATTGACCTAAAATTTTGCAGACATATCCAAAATGACATTACGAACTTTTTCCAACTGTTAGAATTCCATTCCGACCCCGATAGCGTATTTTTCATTGCCGACCAGAAATCGCCAAAAACTAACTTTTGCAAATTCAAGTCTAATACTACACGGAGATCACAAAAATATTCCAGACACACTTATAAGTCCCAAATCACCTAACGAAGCTATCCGAGCCATAAAGTCCGCATTCTGGGGTCGTTTATCAATAAGTCAACTCTTGGTTGACTTTTCTAACTCTAAAACTACTTTTAGAGACTAAGTGTCTCAAACCTTACCAAAACCATTCCGGATTCGATCCGACCAACTCGATACCATAAATTACGGATAAAAAAAGCATAAAGAAGCAGAAATGGGGGAAAATGGAGTGGTAACTCATGAGACGACTGTCGGGTCATTATATCCTCCCCAATTTAAACAAACGTTTGTCCTCGAACGTGTCAAGAAACATATCTGAAGCGTCAAACAGGTGAGGATATCTGCTCTGCATCTCCCGCTCGGTCTCCCAGGTAGCCTCCTCTATAGGCCGACCTCTCCACTACACTTTTACTGAAGCTATATCCTTTGACCTCAACTTTCAAACCTGATGCTCCAAAATAGCTGTTGGCTCTACATCATAAGTCAAATCACCCTCCAACTGAACCGTGCTGAAATCCAGAGCATGAGACAAATCCCCAACATACTTCTGGATCATAGAAACATGGAATGCTCGGTGCACACCTAACAAGCTAGGTGGCAAGGGAAGCTCATAAGCCACTTTCCCAATCCTCTAAAGTACCTCAAAAGGTCCAATGAACCGTGGACTCAATTTACTCTTCTTTCCAAACCTCATAACACTATTCATGGGTGAAACCTTCAACAGAAACTTCTCACCAACCATGTAGGACACATCACAAACCTTCCTTCAGCTTTTCTAAAGCATCCTACACCAAATCTATACCCAATAGCCTAGCCTCGCGCGGCTCAAACCAACCAACTGGAGATCTACACCGCCTCCCATAGAAAGCCTCATATGGAGCCATCTGAATACTCGACTGGTAACTATTGTTATAAGAAAACTCTGCGAGCGGTAGAAACTGATCCCATGACTCTCCAAAATCAATGACATAAGCGTATAGCATATCCTCCAATATCTAAATAGTGCGCTCAGATTTCCCATTCGTCTAAGGGTGAAAAGCTATGCTCAACTCAACCTGAGTATCCAACTCTCGTTGTGCATACCTCCAAAACTGTAAAGTGAACTGAGTTCCCCTATCTGAAATGAAGGAAACTGGGACACCATGCAACCGAACAATCTCCCGGATATATATCTCTGCTATCCGCTCTGTGGAATACGTAGTACAAATAGGAATGAAGTGCGCAGACTTGGTCAGCCGATCCACGATCACCCAACTAGCGTCGAACTTCTTCAAAGTCCGTGGAAGTCCAACCACAAAGTCCATATTGATCCGCTCGCACTTCCACTCTGGAATATCCATCCGCTGAAGCAAGCCACCCGGTGTCTGATGCTCATATTTCACCTGCTGACAATTGAGACACTGAGCTAAAAAACCCCACAATGTCATTCTTCATTCTTCTCCACCAATAATGTTGTCTCAGATATTGATACATCTTCACAGCTCCTGGATGAATGGAATACCGCGAGCTATAAGCCTCCTCTAGAATCAACTCCCGAATCACATCTAATTGGGCATACATATCCGGCCCTGCATCTTCAACACCCCATCATCTCCTATAGTCACATCCTTGGCATCATCATGCTGAACTCTATCCTTAAGGACAAGCAAATATGGATCATCATAATAGCGCTCTTTGATGTGCTCATATAAGGAATACTGAGAAACCACACAAGCCAACACCTTACTGGGCTCCGAAATATCCAACCTCACGAATGGATTGGCTAAAGCCTGAATATCAACTGCAAGAGGTCTCTCCCCAACTGAGATATACGCAAAACTCCCCATTCTCAACGCCTTTCGGCTCAAAGTTTCGGCCACTAAATTGGCCATCCCTGGGTGATACAAAATAGTAATGTCATAATCCTTAAGCAACTCCAACCATCTCCGCTGCCTCAAATCGAGATCCTCCTGCTTGAACAACTGTAGGAGGCTACGATGATAAGTATACACCTCACAAGGCACACCATACAAGTAGTGCCTCTAGATCTTCAATGCGTGAACAATGGCAGCCAACTCCAAATCGTGAATAGGGTAGTTCTTCTCCTGAGGCTTCAATTGACGAGAAGCATAAGCAATAACTCTACCCTCCTGCATCAAAACACACCCAATACCAACTCTTAAAGCATCACAATACACAGTATAAGAACATGAATTTGATGGCAATACTAACATTGGAGCTATGGTAAAGGCAATCTTGAGCTTCTGAAAGCTCTCCTAACACTCATCAAACCACTTAAATGAAACACCCTTCTGAGTCAACTTGGTCAAGGGCAATGCAATAGATGGGAATCCCTGAACAAACTGGCGATAATAACCCGCCAAGCCGAGAAAACTACGAATCTCTATAGATGAGGACGACCTGGTCCAACTCTAAACCGCCTCTATCTTTTTCGGGTCAACCTGAATACCCTCGCTGGACAACACGTGCCCCAAGACAGCCAGTAAAATGAGTCAGAACTCATATTTGGAGAACTTTACATAAAGCTTCTCCTCTCTCAATCTCTACAACACCACTCTCAAATGCTCCGCGTGCTCCTCCTAACTATGCGATTATACCAGAATGTCATCATTGAAGACTATGACAAACGAGTTGAGATACGGCCGGAACACACTGTTCATCAAATACATGGACGCTCCTAGGGCATTGGTTAGCCCGAAAGACATTACCAAGAACTCATGATGACCATATCGCGTCCTAAAAGTTATCTTAAAAATGTCTGAATCCCTGATCTTCAACTGGTGATAACTTGAGCGGATATCGATATTAGAGAATACCCTCGCTCCCTGAAGCTGGAAGAACAAATCATCGATACGAGGCAAAGGATACTTGTTTTTAATTGTTACCTTGTTCAACTGCCTGTAATCAATGAACATTCTCATCGTGCCATCGTTCTTCTTCACAAAGAGAACCGGCGCACCCCATGGTGACACGCTAGGATGAATGAACCCCTAATCCAGGAGTTCTTGAAGCTGCTCCTTGTGAGCACGTGATTTTTGCCCCAAGCAAATTGTTCCAAAATATAGGCAAAAATAATTTTTGAATTTGTGTGGCAATTTGTTGATAATTGTTTGATTAATAATAATTCATGAACTAAGTAGAAATACTAGGACTTTTTCTAATTTTTGAAAGGAAAAACAAAACAAAATACCATTTTTGTATTAATTAGAAAATACCAAAAAATAGAAATTAATTGCTCTTTAATTTTAGGAAAATCAAAAAATAAAAGGAAAAATTAAAAGAAAATACAAGGGAAATAAATAGATAAATAAATACAAAAAGTAAAATAAAAAATATATATAGAAAAGAAAAGAATACAAAAATACAAAAATACAAAAAGGTAAAATACAAATACAATATACAAGACTTGGGCTAAATACAATAATTAGCCCAAGAGATATAATACATTGATGAGGCACAAAATATAACCAGCCCGGTCTGTTGGACCATAAACCAAACGACATCGTCCAGGGAAATTGAATCTGGACCGTTGGAAATTTGATCAAACGGTCCGAGAGTGACGGTTGCCTAAAAATAAAACGACGTCGTTCATTTAAAACAATCAGGGCCGTTCATCTGGTTCATCTAACGGATGAAATTCAAAGCTTCATTTAACCACACGACGTCGTATGAGGTGAAGTGAATCCTGGCCATTCGTTTGATCTAATCCAATGGTTGGTGCATACATATGCATATTAAATATGACAAAATAGGCGTGTATATTCATTATACACTCTTCATCTCTAACCTCAAAACCTAGCCGCCTTAAAATTCTCTCAAATACCCGCCAGAAACCTACCGGCGGGAAACATTACCTGCTCCAATCAAACCACCACGAACACCCCTGAACCACCATGAACTCCTCTTTCACCCTATCTATCTATTTTACTTCAAATCAGACTCAAACTCGTCGAATATTGAAAAAACAAGTTGCCGGAACCCTAGCCGGCGACCACACTTTTGAACCAGTGTTCACCATTAACACCCCAGGGCCGTCTCTTCATCCTCTTTAACCCCTACTAGATAGTTTTCTTCGAATCAAGCCCGAACTGTTCGAATATTAAAAAATATCTTGCCGGAAACTCCACTCTGGCGAAGACTCCTAATCCCAAAACCACCCTAATAGACCCCTAGACTTATTCCTAGAGTCTTTCTTACAAAAGACTCGAAGAGTCTGTTCAAAGATCAAAAATCCAAGAAAATGACTCCTGAACTTCCAATGTTCTGGATAACCAAGAAAAGTGAAGAAAAATGAAGGAAAAGAAAACAGAAGAAAGAAAGAAAGAAAAGAAGAAACAAATCGAAAAGCTAGGTGTTCTAATCCTGGTTTTCCTATCTGCATGTCTTTGCTTTCTTAATTTTTCTATTTGTTCTATCACATGTCTTTGCCTTCCTGATTGTTTTATCACATGCCTATTTGTCTTCTGATTTTGCTCAGTTATGAATAGCATGGTAGCTTTCTGATCTTTCTACTTAGGAATCACATGTCTTCTTTTCTGATAAAATTTTTAGTCAAAAAATCGCATGTTTTATTGTTCATAGCCATATTTGAATTTTAGGACTCTTATTTGATAATAAGTGACTAAGTATTCTGTTGATAAGATTCTACCGATGACTGATTTGTTCCTCTTGAATCTCGTCAATTGAGTGCTTAGACCAAATTTGACTATATCCGTAAAACTGTCTATTGTTGGCTATTTTTGCAAGTCAATTTTGACTTTGGCTTTTAAATGTCTAATTGATAAAAGGGGTTTAAAAGGGTAAATAAAAGGAAAATACAGGGCTAAAGGGGGAAAGGTTAATTGGTATACTGGTAAATAAACCTAAGGGGATAGGGTTGAAATGGGTAATGCTACTTGGTTCATGGGTAATTAGATATAGAACAAAGGGTATTTTGAGCATAATAAAAGGGTAATTGAGTGAAAATTGAAAGCAAGTGAGGGTAACTTAGACAATTAAGGGTATTAGAATAGTATAGATGCCACTAGAACCTTCTAGCAGGGGTTCTAGTGCATTTCTGATTAAACTAAATGTATTAATCTGAAAATAATTCATAAAATAAGGGGTGGGAAATCAGAATATGAATTTCAAAAATTCCCTCCCTTTTCACTCTATAAATAGGCTTCATTTGGCCTCTCTTAAGAAGTTTTTTGGACAATCTGAAATCTTCCTGGATCATCTCTGCAATTTTAAGTCTTCATCTCAGAAAATTCTTTAGTTCAAAAATTCAAAAAATACCAAAAACAACAGAAGCAATTCGAAGATCCTACTGTTACATTAGTTTTCACATCAGTTTTGAAGATTATTTGGTGCTGATTGTCAATTCATATGTTGTTGATTGTTGTTGATTTGTGATTTCTGTTGGATTTGAGTCCGTTAATCTCGGAGCTTTGATTAATTGCTGTTGAACTCTCATTGCTGATTATCTTCCTGTTAATTTCAATTAGATTCTCACTGATCTTCATCTTATTTCCAGGTATATTTCGTCTACTTCAGCTCTGAACGTGAATTAATGGCATGTATAATTCTGTTGTATGAACTTACATATATTGTAATTTCAGATAGTGATTTGTAACTCATTTGAACTTTTGGACTGTTAAAATTAGTGTTAGTGAATTGTTTAATACAAATCATTTAATATTATACATCTTATTTCGTTTAGAATTTGAATAATATATGACATGGATTATTGTAATAGGGCAATTTAAAGTGCTCATACAAACTGCTTTGGTAAAGTTGGTTAATGTAGCTTTAGTAGATTAAACATTCGTTAGTATAAATTTTCAGATAGTTTCAATGGCCATTTGTCTAATGTAGTGGTTTATTTTGGCTTTATTAAACTCTATTTTGATATAAAATTGGTATTGCACTAATAGGTATTGAGTTACAATGAGATATAGGTTCAAAAGGAAAGTTATGGTATTAAATTAAAATATTGGCGTTAGCTCTTGTAGAAGTGTGCAAATCCAGATTAAAAATAAAAATTCAGGTTTAGAAACTAATGGTAAATTGAAATGATTGATAGTATATCCCAATTCAATATATGATTCAATTTGTATAATCAGTGATCATGGTAGTATAAGTATTCATTTGCTAGGTACCAAGTCTAAATTCAAATTTTAAGAGCTATTTGCTCGGGCCTAAACGTACTGTTAACAGGACTATTTGAAATCGAATATCTCAAATTGTTTGAATAATCTTTTGAAAGGCTTAGATTTGTAATTACTTGCAAATATTACTCTTACCAAAAATAAAATTGACTTCATAATAAATATGGATGTGAATAGAATATATAATTAGACAACATTAATAGTTATTTTAGATAGGGGAAAAACAACATTTGAAAACATAGCACACCATAGGTTTGGCCCTTTTAAAAATGAAATGAGATGAGCCTCGTATTGAGCTAAAATACAGGGGGCCCTCAAATAATCGTTATAATATTTTAGATTCGAAAGGACCGTTTAGCTAATTTCACGGTTTTTCCCAAAAGTAATAAGAAATAGATTCCTTAGGCACAATTTTAATATACATTCTCAAGTACGGGTGCACATTTATGTGACCCAAATCTTATTCTCGACGAAGTTGAAATGTATTTAAAGCCACAGGCGTACTGGTATGGTGTGGTTCAAAAAATGCATTTTCACAAGGTTGTAATTCCTTAAAATTGATAAAGCGGAATACTAATAATGCACATAATTAGAATATATAGAAATCAGATAAAA
>MU679522.1:186022-229536 GCA_026770625.1 Nicotiana glauca | reverse complement strand
GAATTAGGCTTGAATTGGCTAAGGTTGGATTTTGGCAAATTCCGGTTGATAGGTGAGATTTTGATCCGAGGGTCGAAATAGAATTTCGAGAGTTGGAGTAGCTTTATTAGGTGATTTTGGATATGTCTGCAAATTTTCAGGTCATTCAGATGTTGTTTGGTCGGATTTTTGATTGAATGCGCATTTTGGAAGTTTTAGTTTAACTTAGGCTTGAATCCATGGTAATTCGATAATTTTGGCATTTATGATAGTGTTTTTTATGTTATGAGCAAGTTTGAATGAAGTAATAGAACAAATTTGTGCATTTGGTTGAGGTCCCGAGGGCCTCGGGGTGATTTCAGATGGTTAAACGGAAATTTTTGAAGTTTGTAGCAGGTATGTTATTTGAAGTTCTAGGTATTTCCGCATCTGTGAAAAAAGGACCCCAGGAGCGGTTCCGCAGATGTGGCTGACCAATCGCAAAAGCGAACCTGGAGAGGGGCTGGCATATTCCGCCAAAGCGGAAAAATAACAGCAGAAGCTGAAGTTGGAAAACCCCAGAAGCGGATTTTTGGTCGCAAAAATGATTTTTGGGAGGTTTAATAATAATCGCAAAAGCAGTCAAAAGACCGCATAAGCGGCCGCTGGACTGCAGAAGTGAAAAATGCTGAGGGTTTAATGAAACAGTGGTTTCGAATTCCAGAAGTTAGAAAACATTTTGGGACTTCGGGAAGAGGCGATTTTGGGAGATTTGGAGAGTTTTCGAAAGAGATTCTATCAGGTATGAATTTGTAGCCTCAAATAATGTTGTTATGGTATAAAAACAAGGATTAAACACTGAAAATTTAAGGAATTAAAGGGTAAAAATGGAGGTTAGGGTTTGAAGCCTAAGAGAGTCTAAATTGACGATTTGAGGGGACAAATGGACTCCAATTCTTGTGTATTTTATATGTAGGACTCGTGGTGAGATGAGGATTTCGAAGATGTGAATTTTGTAATTTTCGAGAAGTGGGCTCGGGGCTCGGGTTTTACCAACTTCGTGAATTTTTATACTTTTCGAGTATTTTTTATTGGGTTATGTTTCTTTAACCCATATTTATGTATTCGTTGTGATTTTGACTAGATTCGACACGCGAGGAGGTTTATACGAAAGGAAAAGCCATTGCGGACCATTCTTCGGCCGGTTAGAGGTGAGTAGTTGGTGTATATGATGGCTTGAGGGTTTGAAACCCCGGCTTATCACATTGTGATGGTATTGTAGGGCGTGACTTGCACCCCATGGCAGGTGAGGGATTGTTTATGACTGGGGATTGTGACTTGGTCCATCCCAAACAAGAATGTTTCTATATTGGCGACTGATACGCACCCTGTATTGATTATATCTGTGCTTATTGCCATGTTTGGGGCCTTGTGCCGATCTGTAGCATCCTCAGAGGATGAATATCATTGTGATAGCATGTTTTGTATAATCATTGATCTCAGTCCTGTGTTTAATCACTGTTATGAAATGCTAAGTCACTTTTCCTTAAGTTAAATATCTAAAATATATTCTTATTGATAATTGGAAATTGGGAAGTTAATTGAATCTGTTGTGACTCATATGCATATTGTGGACTGAGTATGGATCGGGCTGCGCGCTGCAGTGAATGTTATGATTATATTGCGCTTGGGTAGAAGGAGCCCCTCCGAAGTCTGTACACATCCCCAATGAGCGCCGTCGACTTAAATGGATCATGCTGTACGCCACAGCGTGTTCATGTGCATTGCATTGCATCCTTGCATTATACTTGACTAATATACTTGATGTTGTTTGTTGTTGGTTCATAGTTAAGGTGTCGGACTATTAGTTTTAGCTTTACTTTGTGGCATTTCGTGGATTTCTTCTCTTCAGACATTTTATATGCTTATTACTCACTGAGTTGGTAGTAATCACCCCTACTCCCTACACCTTGTGTGCAGATTCAGGTGCACCGGAGGCTTAGCTGAGCAGTCATTGTCTGGAGAGTTTATCAGAGTTGTTGAGGTAGCTGCTTGACGTTCGCAGGACCTGACTACTCTTCCTATCCCAGTTTCTATTATATCAGATAGGGGTACTCAGTTTATCTCTCAATTCTGGAGGACTTTTCAGTGAGAGTTGGGTTCACAAGTAGAGTTGAGCACAGCGTTTCATCCTCAGACGGACGGGCAGTCCGAGCGTACCATTCGGATATTGGAGGATATGTTGCGTACCTGTGTTATTGATTTTGGATATTCTTGGGCTGGTTACTTGCCTCTTGTAGAGTTCGCTTACAACAAAAGCTATCAATCCAACATTTAAATGGCCCCGTATGAAGCCTTATATGGGAGACGGTGTAGATCTCCGGTTGGTTGGTTTGAGCCCGGCGAGGCTAGATTATTGGGGACAGAGTTAGTTCAGGATGCCTTAGAGAGAAGGTCTTGTTGAAGGTTTCGCCTATGAAAGGCCTGAGAGAAGGTCTTGTTGAAGGTTTCGCCTATAAAAGGCCTTATGAGGTTTGGAAAGAAAGGGAAGCTGAGTCCATGGTTCATTGGACCTTTTGAGATACTTAGGAAGATTGGGGAGGTGGCCTATATTCTTGCTTTGCCACCTAGCTTGTCGGGAGTCCATCCGGTGTTCCATGTTTCTATGCTCCGGAAGTATGTTGGGGACCCGTCTCATGTATTAGACTTCAGCACGATCCAGTTGGATGAGGACTTGACCTACGATGTGGAGCTGGTGGCTATTTTTGGTCGTCAGGTTCGAAAATTGAGATCTAAGGACATATCTTCGGTAGAGGTGCAGTGGAGAGGTCGGCCCGTGGAGGAAGCCACTTGGGAGACAGAGCAGGGGATGCGGAGCAGATATCCTCACTTGTTTGAGACTCCAGGTATGTTTTTTGACCCGCTCGAGGACGAGCGTTTGTTTAAGTTGGGGAGGATGTAACGACCCGACCCGTCGTTACTGGAGTTACCGCCCAATTTTTCCCGTTTTATGCTTCTATATGTTTCATCATTTGTGTTTGAAGAATTTGAAGTAATTCGGATAGAGTTTGTTTAGAAATGAGACAATAAGTCTCTTTATGAGAAGGTTAGTTTGGAAAAGTCAACCGAATGTTGACTTATGAGTTAGAAGGCTCGGAATGGATTTCCAATGATTCGACTAGTTTCGGGGGATGATTTGTGACTTAGGAGCGCAATCGGATTTGAATTTGGAGGTCCAGTATAGAATTAGGCTTGAATTGGCTAAGGTTGGATTTTGGCAAATTCCGGTTGATAGGTGAGATTTTGATCTGAGGGTCGGAATGGAATTCCGAGAGTTACAGTAGCTTCGTTAGGTGATTTTGGATATGTCTGCAAATTTTTAGGTCATTCGGACGTTGTTTGTTCGGGTTTTTGATTGAATGCGCATTTCGGAAGTTTTAGTTTAACTTTGGCTTGAATCCGTGGTAATCGTTGGTGTTTATGATAGTGTTTTTATGTTACGAGCAAGTTTGAATGAAGTAATAGAACATATCTGTGCATTTGGTTGAGGTCCCGAGGGCCTTGGGGTGATTTCGGATCGTTAAACGAGAATTTTTGAAGTTTGCAGCAGGTCTGTTACTTGAAGCTCCGGGTATTTCCGCATCTGCGGTAAAAGGACCGCAGGAGCGGTTCCGCAGATGTGGCTGACCAATCGCAAAAACGGACCTGGAGAGGGGCTGGCATATTCCGCAAAAGCGGAAAAATAACTGCAGGAGCGGAAGTTAGAAAATCGCAGAAGCAGATTTTTGGTCGCAAAAGCAATTTTTGGCAGGTTTAATAATAATCAAAAGCGGTCAAAAAACCGCAGAAGCGGTCCCACATAAGCGGTGGCTGGACCGCAGAAGCGAAAAATGCTGAGGGTTTAATGAAATAGTGGTTTCGAATTTCAGAAGTTAGAAAATATTTTAGGACTTCGGGAAGAGACGATTTTGGGCGATTTGGAGAGTTTTCGAAGGAGATTCTATCAGGTATGAATTTGTAGCCTCAAATAATGTTTTTATGGTATAAAAACAAGGATTAAACATTGAAAATTCAAGGAATTAAAGGGTAAAAATGGAGGTTAGGGCCTGAAGCCTAAGAGAGTCTAAATTGATGATTTGAGGGGCCAATGGACTCTGATTCTTGTGTATTTTATATGTACGGACTCGTGGTGAGACGAGGATTCCGAAGATGTGAATTTTGTAATTTTTCGAGAAATGGGCCCAGGGCTCGAGTTTTACCAACTTCGTAAATTTTAATACTTTTCGAGTATTTTTGATTGGGTTATGTTTCTTTAACCCATATTTATGTATTCGTTGTCATTTAGACTAGATTCGATGCGAGAGGAGGTCGATACAAAAGGAAAAGGAATTGCGGACCATTCTACGGCCGGTTAAAGGTGAGTAGTTGGTGCATATGATGGCCTGAGAGTTTGAGAACCCGGCTTATCACATTGTGATGCTATTGTAGGGCGTGACTCGCACCCCATGGCAGGTGCGGGATTGTTTATGACTTGGGATTGTGACTTGGTCCATCCCGAACAAGAATGTTTCTATATTGGCGACTGATACGCACCCTGTATTGATTATATCTGGGCTTATTGCCATGTTTGGGGCCTTGTGCCGATCTGTAGCATCCTCTGAGGATGAATAGTATTGTGATAGCATGGTTTGTATAATCATTGATCTCAACCCTGTGTTTAATCACTGTTATGAAATGCTAAGTCACTTTTCCTGAAGTTAATATCTAAAATATATTCTTATTGATAAATTGAAAACTGGGAAGTTAGTTGAATCTGTTGTGACTCATATGCATTTTGTGGACTGAGTATGGATTGGGCTGTGCGCCACAGCGAATGTTATGATTATATTGCGCTTGGGCTGAAGGAACTCCTCCGGAGTCTGTACACACCCCCAGTGAGCGCCGTCGACGTTAAATGGATTGGGCTGTACGCTACAGCGTGTTCATGTGCATTGCATTGCATCCTTGCATTATACTTGACTGATATACTTGATGTTGTTTTGCTGTTGGTTCGTAGTTAAGGTGTTGGACTGTTAGTTTTAGCTTTACTTTGTGGCATTCCGTGGATTTCTTATCTTCAGACATTTTATATGCTTATTACTCACTGAGTTGGTAGTACTCACCCCTACTCCCTACACCTTGTGTGCAGACTCAGGTGCACCAGAGGCTTTGGCTGAGCAGTCGTTGTCTCCAGAGTTTATCAGAGTTGTTGAGGTAGCTGCTTGACGTTCGCAGGACCTGACTACTCTTCCAATTTCAGTATTATTTATATATACATTCCCAGACTTGTGTATTTTTGTTCAGATATTGTTATTCAGTTTGTTTTAGAGGCTCTAGACTCGTGACCTCGGATCTTTTGGGAGTATTTTTATCAGACTTCGTACTTATTAGTATTATTCTTCCACAAATATTGGATTATTATTCTAAAACTATTATATTCTCCTTAAATTGTCGGTTTTGAGATTTATTGTTGAATTGGGAGCGATTGTTGGTCAGGCTTGCCTAGCTTTAGGGTTGGGCGCCATCACGACTGGGTTTGGGTTGTGACACTTAGGTTGCTTATTAAAAATGACTATTAAGTGTTGAGTACTATGTTGCTCGATTAGTTAACCAACAAAGATAATCTTAGGATAGAAATATAAAAATCGTCCTTTTAAAAGTTAAGTAATCCTACTAATATTTCTACTATATTTTTTAAAATCTTGGTTAAGAAAAGCTCTCAAGAATCGGTCACAAATATATTTAGTCAAAGTGCTATTTTTTGTCATTTGTACTCAAAACTGTTTGAACTAGAAAAAATGATATTATCAAATCCATCTTTTGAAAAGACTAACGTTCTGAAAATAACAAATCAAAGGTAATGTGATGTGACGACCCAAAGGGTCATCACCATATTTTTCCCTTTTTTCACACTTCTGAGGCCTTGGAAACCTCGCTGGTATTTAACTTGATTTGTGTGTGCAGTCCTGACGCGAAGCCGGAATGTTTTTATGTTAAAATATGTGAATTTTGTGAAAAATTTAAAGAATTTTGATATTAATATTGATATAGTTGACTTTGGTCAACATTTTTGGTAAGCGTACCCGAACCCGAGATTGGACGATCCCGGAAGGTCCGTAGAAAAATATGAGACTCGGGCATGTGCTCGAAGTCGAATTCCGAGGTCTAGAGCCCAAGGAAGGAATTTTTCCGTGAAATTATTTTTCTGAATTTGTTAAGGAAAATGAAAATGAAAATTTATTGATAGACTGTGGTATCGAGCTCGTTTGATTTTGATGCCTGGTACATGTCTTAAATATGATTTAAGCGATTGCTGTAAAGTTTAACTAAATTTGGACGTCATTTGACGTGTTTTGAGCTAAAAACTGTAAAATCGATGATTCATGGAAATTAGAAGGGAATCGTGGGTCTTGAGACCTAGTTTGATGAATTATGATATGTTTGAGTGATTTGATCGTACGGATGAGTCCGTAGGATGTTTTTGGAGTTATGTAAATGATTGGTTTGGAGCCCCGAGGACTCGAGTGAGTTTTGTGTAGGTCCCGGAAGGCCTTAGGCTTAAAATATCAGATGTGGCAGTGTAGCAGGTCCCACGCGGCCGCGGTGCATTTCTGCGCGGTCCGCGTGGACTGGTTCAGAGAGTCGCGGTTAAAGTTCAACCAGCGCGGCCGCTCACCAAATCAGTGCGGTCCGCGCTGGAAGCCACGCGGCCGTGGCGCATTTTTGTGTGGTCCGCGTGGCTAGGTTCTGAGAAGTCTGGCGCAGGTCCACCAGCGCGGCCACGCACCAAAACAGTGCGGTCCGCGCTGGGTAGGTTCAAAGAGCTAATTTTCTTCACTTTTCAATGTGGCCGTTTGGCATTTTTGTGCTGTCCGCGCCAGCCTTCAGTAAAATATATAAATCCAAGACTTTCAGCTATTTTACACTTTTTCAAAACCAAAAACATAAGAGGCAATTTTCCAAACAATTCTTCTTCTTCAAAACAATTGTAGGTGATTTATACTTTATATTCTTTACTCCTTAATATCTTTAAACATAATTTCAACTTCAAAACAAGGATTTTAATGGGGAAATTTGGAAATTTGGGGTAGAACTAGGGTTCCTAAATTTGGGGATTTTGGACCTCAATTTGGGGTCCGATTCCAAAATAAATTATATAGTGGAGTTCTTGGGGGAATGGGTAATCGGGTTTTGGTTCGAACCTCGGGTTTTGACCATGTATGCCCGGGGGCGTTTGGGAATTTTTGAGGAAAACTTTAGAAAATTCGTTTTTATGCATTCAAGTTGATTTAACTAGCATTTGTTGATACATTTGAGTAATTTATGACTAGAGTCGAGCGGTTTTGTGGCGAATTTGAGGGGTAAAGCTATTCTAGAGGCTTGAGTGGACTTTTGGAGCATTTGAGGTAAGTGTTTGATCTAACTTTGGCTTAAGGGAATAGGATTAGAGCATTACAAATTGCTATTTGCTAAATGATCGATGCATAGGCGTGGTGACGAGTTTCTATACACCGGAGTCTAGCATGACCGTGAGTCTTTGCTTGTACTTGTTTTGAGATAATTTGAAACCCTTCTAAGCTAATGAATGAAAACTACATAATGTGAAGAGTTGGAGGATAAATCATGAAATATTAACACTTTGGAGTGTTGGCTCTAATGATAACAACCATTGAGTAATAGATGGAAGAATTGAAAGGAGTTGTGTTTGATCCCTTGCCGGGATTTTGGTATAAATTGAATACCCCCTTGCCGGGATTTTTGAGTTGTTAAAGGTATTCCCTCGTTGGGACTTTTGTATTTTGATGTTACACCCCTCGTGCCTGAGTTGCAAATGTCGTTGGGTGAGTTTTGTTGGTAAATGTTGAGGATCGGGTTGCACGCCGCAACAAATTAATTATCGAGGATCGGGTTGCACGTCGCAACGGTGGTAAATGTTGAGGATCGAATTGCACGCCGCAATAGACTAATTGTCAAGGATCGGGTTACATGCCGCAATGGTGGTAAATGTTGAGGATCGGGTTGCACGCCGCAACGGTGTTAAATGTTGAGGATCGGGTTGCACGCCGCAACAGATTAATTGTCGAGGATCGGGTTGCGCGCTGCAACGTGAATATGGACTAAGTATATTGTTCTGTGTGTTGAGCTTTCCGGTATTTCTTTATCAGTTATTACTTGCTTAGTTTTCACTCTTGTTAGCCGATTTTTGTATGTGAACTGTTGTACCCCCCCAGCATGCTTCCCTCCCCTTTTAACTATTTAGAGTAGCGTATTCTCCTGTTATTGTATATATCCGTATTGGTTGTTTGTGGTAGGTCCTGTCTAGCCTCATCACTACCTCGCCGGGGTTAGGCCAGGCACTTACCAACACATGGGGTCGGTTGCGCTGATGGTACACTTCTGCGCCTTTTTGTGCACAGATCAGGAGGCAGCTTGCGGACCGCCACAGCAAGTTCTAGACCGGGAGACGACCTTCAGTCCAGAGACTCTCAAGTAGCGTAGCTGACGTCCGCGGGCTCGGAGGCTCATCTATGTCACTTCAGTTTGTCTACTTGTATCGAAACAGACTTTTGTGTATTTTCTTTCAGACTGATGTTTTTAGTACTCCTTAGTAGTGCGTGAGTGGTGACACCAGATACTGGGTAGAGTTATGTTTTAAACTTCCGCATTATGATATCGTTTTTGTTAAAAGTCTTCCGCATATTTTAAGTATTTATTTCAGTTTATTATATTGTTCTAGATAAAAATTTTGAGAAAGGTTTAAATAGTTGGCTTGCCTAGCTCTGATAGTAGGCACCATCACGACCCCGGTGGTGGGAAATTTGGGTCGTGATAAGTTGGTATCAAAGCACTAGGTTACTTGGGTCTCACAACTCACGGACAAGCTCGGTAGAGTCTGAGGGATCGGTACGGAGACGTCTGTATTTATCCCCTAGAGGCTATAGAGTTAGAAACGTTTCCCTTTTGTTCTTTCTTGTCGTGCAAATCTGTTTCTCAAATACTGATTGTCCTTCTACTCTGTTCTCTCACAGATGGTGAGAACACGTGCTTCCTCTTCTACCGCGCAGCAGCCCGAGCCCCCAGCAACAACTCTTATCAAGGGCAGAGGGCGAGGCCGAGGCCGTGCCAGATGCCGAGGCCGGGGCAGAGCTCAGCCCTGAGCAACAGTTCCAGAGGTGGAGCCTCATATTGACTTTGATGAGGAGGTTCTAGCCCCAGTGGCTCCAGTGGGCCCAGCTCAGGTCCCAGGAGGGGTTATGTTTCCCCCGGATCTCCAGGATGCTCTCATCCGTATAGCAGGCTTTATGGACAGTGTCACTAGAGCGGGTTTGCTACCAGTAGCACCAGCCACTTGTCAGGCTGGAGGAGCGGTTCAGACTCCTACTACGCATACTCCGGAGCAGGTAGCTCCCCGGACTCAGGTTCCAGTTGTTCAGCCCGTAGTGGCCTCTCAGACAGGTATTACAGCTCAGGCCGGTGATGGAGCGGCCATGTCTTCGGATGCTTTGTAGAGACTTGATCGGTTCTCCAAGCTTTTTCACCACCACTTTCAGCGGTGCTTCATCGGAGGATCCCCAGGATTTTCTATTCAGTTGTCATGAGATTCTCAGGACCATGGGTATAGTGGAGACCAACGGGGTTGATTTTTGCACCTTCAGGCTTGCAGGATCCGCCAAGACTTGGTGGAGAGATTATTGCCCATCTAGACCAGCAGCGTCTCCAGCTTTGACATGGGATCAGTTCGCAGAGTTATTCTTGGAGAAGTTTCTCCCCATCACTCAGCGGGAGGCATTTCGTAGGCAGTTTGAGCGCCTCCAGCAGGGCTCCATGACAATTACACAGTATGAGTCTAGATTTGTTAATTTGGCATGCCATGCAGTTGTGATACTCCCTACGGAGCGAGAGAGGGTCCGGAGATTCATTGATGGATTGATTCAGCCGATATGTCTTCAGATGGCCATGAGAGTTGGTAGCGATATTTTCTTTCAGGAGGCGGCCAATGCGGCTCGCCGAGTAGAGATGGAACTCGCTCGGGGAGGTGATCAGGGGTCAGATAAGAGTCCTCGTCATTCTGGTAGGTTCAGTGGTACCTCATTTGGAGGTAGGGATTCATATGACATAGGCCACCCTTAGAGGCCCTTTTAGTCAGCGCTTTAGGTTTCACACGGTACTGCGGGCGGTAGCGGTTCCCAACAGAACTACTCTGATCAGTAGCCCGTCAGTGCACTACCGCTTTAGAGCCTTCGAGGAGGTCATTGAGGGCGTCAGGGTCAACCCCAGTCTTCTCAGTTGCCGCATTCTGCTGGGTGTTATGAGTGTGGAGATCTCAGCCACATCAAGAGATATTGCCTGAGGTTGAGTGGTGCTCGGTCAAAGCAGCAGGGTCCACGTCCCATGATTCAGGTAGCAGGTGATCCACAAGCCGCCTAGCTAGATAGAGGTAGGGGTAGGGAACATAGAGGTGGAGGTAGGGACCGTAGAGGTGGATCTCGTACCGGTAGAGGCAGAGGTCGGCCAGTAGTTGATCGCCCTAGTGATGCTATTCAGGGAGGTGTGGCCCAGCCCCAGTGTTATGTTTTGCCAGCCATGCCAAAGGCTGCGTCTTTCGATGCAGTTATTACAGGTACTATTTTGGTTTGTGACAGGGATGCTTCAGTTCTATTTGACCTTGGGTCCACGTATTCATATGCGTCATCTTATTTTGCTCCCTACTTGGCTGTGCGTAGTGATGCCTTGGGCATTCCTGTGTATATAACCGTGCCACTGAGTGATTCTATATTGGTCAACAGAGTTCATCGTTCCTGTGTAGTGGTATTTGAGGGTCTTGATACCCGTGTTGATCTATTGCTTCTAGACATGGTTGATTGTGATGTTATATTGGGGATGGTTTAGTTGTCCCCGTATCATGTGATCTTGGACTATCACGCCAAGACCGTGACCTTGGCTTTACAAGACTTGCCCCGATTGGAGTGGAGAGGGACCCCAGGACATGCCACCCGTGGTGTTATTTCATATGTTAAGGCTCGATGCATGGTCGAGAAGGGGTGTTTAGATTATTTGGCATATGTTCACGATTCCAACACGGAGGTTCCTTCTATTGATTCAGTTCCTATTGTTCGGGAGTTTCCAGAGGTTTTTCCTTCAGACATGTCGGGTATGTCGCCCGACAGGGATAGTGATTATTTTATTGATCTGGCCCCAGGCACGGAGCCCATTTCAATTCCACCGTATCGTATTCCCCCGCCAGAGCTGAAGGAGCTAAAGGATCAGTTGCAGGACTTGCTTGTGAAAGGCTTTATGAGGCCTAGTGTTTCTCCTTGGGGTGCGCCAGTTCTATTTGTGAAGAAAAAGGATGGATCGATGAGAATGTGCATTGATTACCGGTAGTTGAACAAGGTGACAATAAAGAACAAGTACCCGCTGCTGAGGATTGATGATTTGTTCGACCAGTTGCAGGGTGCGAAGGTATTTTCAAGGATAAATTTGAGGTCAGGTTATCACCAGTTAAGGATTAGGGCATCTGATGTCCCTAAGATTGCATTTCGCACTCGGTACGGGCATTATGAGTTTTAGGTCATGTCATTTGGGTTGACCAATGCCCCAGCAGCGTTTATGAAGTTGATGAACCGAGTGTTCAGGCCTTATTTGGACTTGTTCGTGATAGTTTTCATTGATGATATTCTTGTGTACTCCCGCAGTCAATAGGAGCACGAGCAGCACCTCAGAGTGGTTCTTTAGTGTTTGAAGGATAGCCATTTGTATGACAAGTTCTCAAAGTGCGAGTTCTGGTTGAGTTCAATTGCATTTCTGGGTCATGTAGTATCAGTAGCTGGCATTCAGATAGACCCGAAGAAGATTGAGGCAGTCAAGAATTGTCCTCGACCAGCTTCAGCGATTGAGATTCAGAGTTTCTTGGGGTTAGCTAGTTATTATCGCCGATTTGTGGAGGGATTCTCATCTATAGCAGCCCCGATGACCAGGTTGACCCAGAAGGGTGCTCAGTTCCAGTGGTCAGACGACTGGGAGGAGAGCTTTCAGAAGCTCAAGACAGCTCTTACTACGGCACCGATCTTGGTTTTTCCCTCAAGTTCAGGGCCTTATACTGTTTATTGTGATGCTTCCCGTATTGGGCTTAGCGCAGTATTGATGCAGGATGGCAGGGTCATTGCTTAGGCTTCGAGGCAGTTGAAGATTCACGAGAAGAACTACCCAGTCCATGATCTAGAGTTGGCTGCCGTTATTCATGCGTTGAAGATTTGGAGGCATTACTTATATGGTGTGACGTGTGAGGTGTACACGGATCACAAGAGTCTGCAATACTTGTTCAAGCAGAAAGAGTTAAATTTGAGGCAGTGGAGGGGTTAGAGCTATTAAAGGATTATGATGTTATGATTTTGTACCACCCGGGGAGAGCCAATGGGGTGGCGGATGTATTGAGTAGGAAGTCAGCCAACATGGGCAGTCTTGCTTATGTTCCGGTCAGCCAGAGACCGCTTGCTTTGGATATTCAGGCTTTGGCCAATCGGTTTGTGAGGTTGGACATATCTGATCCTAACCGAGTTTTAGCTTGCACTGTCGCTCGTTCTTCATTATTGGAGCGTATCCATGATCGGCAGTTTGATGATCCTCATTTATGTGTCCTGAGGGACACTGTTCAGCATGAAGGTGCCACGGTGCCACGAAGGTGACTTTAGATGTGGATGGTGTTTTGAGGTTGCAGGGGTGAGTATGTGTTCCCAATGTCGATGTATTCGAGATTTGATCTTGGCGGAGGCCCATAGTTCTTGGTATTATATTCACCCGGGTGCCGCGAAGATGTATCAGGACTTGCGGCAGCATTATTGGTGGCGTAGGATGAAGAAAGACATTGTTGCATATTTGGCTCGATGTTTGAATTATCAGCAGGTCAGGTATGAGCATTAGAGACCTGGTGGTGTGTTTCAGAGGATTGAGCTTCCCGAGTGGAAGTGGGAGAGGATTACCATGGACTTCGTTACTGGACTTCCGGTGACCCGGAAGAAGTTTGATGCTATTTGGGTCATTGTTGATAGGCTGGCAAAGTCAGCACATTTCATTCCTGTTCCACCACCTATTTATCAGAGAGACTTGCTGATATCTACATCCGAGAGATTGTTCGCCTTCATAGTGTGCCGACATCCATCATTTTGGATCGGGGTGCGCAGTTTACCTTGCGCTTTTGGAGAGTAGTTTAGCAGGAGTTAGGCACCCCAGTTCAGTTGAGTATAGCATTCCACCCTCAGACAGATGGTCAGTCCGAGAGGACTATTTAGATATTAGAGGATATGCTCCAAGCCTGCATTACTTATTTTGGAGGCTCTTGGGACCAGTTTCTACCTTTAGTAGAGTTCGCTTACAACAACGGCTACCAATCCAACATTCAGATGGCTCCTTATGAGGCATTGTATGGTAGGCGATGTCGGTCTCCAGTTGGATGGTTTGAGCTGGGAGAGGCTCGGTTGTTGGGTACAGATTTAGTCTAGGAGGCCTTGGATAAGGTCAAGATCATTTAGGACAGGCTTCGTTCGGCTCAGTCGTGGCAAAAGAGTTATGCAGATCGCAAGGTTCGAGATGTAGCTTTCATGGTTGGTGAGCGAGTATTGCTCCGTGTATCGCCTATAAAGGGCGTGATGAGGTTTGGGAAGAAGGGCAAGCTTAGCCCTAGGTACATTGGTCCATTTGAGATTCTTGATCACGTGGGAGAGGTGGCTTATAGCTTGACTTACCACCTAGCTTGTCAGCCGTGCATCTAGTGTTTCATGTATCTATGCTCTGGAGGTATCACGGAGATCCCACCCACGTGTTAGATTTCAGCACCGTCCAGTTGGACAAGGATCTGTCCTACGAGGAGGAGCCGGTAACTATTCTAGACCGTGGTTTGATAGTTGAGGTCGAAGAGTTTTCCTTTAGTGCGTGTTCAGTGGAGAGGTCAGCCTCCTGAGTCATCGACCTGGGAGTCCGAGTCTAATATGCGGAACCGTTACCCTCATCTATTTTCGGACTCAGGTACTTCTTTATTTTGTCCGTTCGAGGACGAACGGTTGTTTTAGAGGTGGAGAATGTGACGACCCAAAGGGTCATCACCGTATTTCTCCCTTTCTCCGTGCTTCCGAGGCCTTGGAAACCTCGTTGGTGGTTACCTCGATTTGCATGTGCAGTCCGGGTGCGAAGCCAGAAAGTTTATGTTAAAATATGTGAATTTTGTGAAAAATTTGAAATATTTTGATATTAATATTGATATAGCTGACTTTGGTCAACATTTTTGGTAAGCGGACCCAGACTCGAGATTGGACGATCCCGAAACATCCGTAGAAAAATATGGGACTCGAGCATGTTCCCGGAGTCGAATTCCAAGGTCTAGAGCCCAAGGAAGGAATTTTTCTGTGAAATTGTTTTTCTGAATTTGTTAAGGAAAATGAAAATGAAAATTTATTGAAAGACTATGGTATCGGGCTCGTATTTTGGTTCCAACGCCCGGTACATGTATTAAATATGATTTAAGCGATTGTTGTAAAGTTTGACTAAATTTGGACGTCATTTGACGTGTTTTGAGATAGAAACTATAAAATCGATGATTCATGGAAATTAGAAGGGAATCGTGGGTCTTGAACCTAGTTTGATGAATTATGATGTGTTTGAGCGATTTGATCGCACGGATAAGTCCGTAGGATTTTTTTGGAGTTATGTAAATAATTGGTTTGGAGCCCCGAGGGCTCGGGTGAGTTTTGAGTAGGTCCCGGAAGGCCTTAGGCTTAAAATATCAGATGTGGCAGTGTAGAAGGTCCCACGCGGCCGCGATGCATTTCTGCGCGGTCCGCGTGGACTGGTTTAGAGAGTCACTGGTTTAAGTTCAACCAGCACGGCCGCGCACCAAATCAGTGCGGTCCGCGCTGGAAGCCACGCGGCCGCGGCGCATTTCTATGCGGTCCGCGTGGCTAGGTTGAGAGAAGTCTGGTGCAGGTCCACCAGCGCGGCCGCGCACCAAAATAGTGCGACCGCATTGCATTTTTGTGCGGACCGCGCCAACTTTCAGTAAAGTATATAAACCCGAGACTTTGAGCTATTTTACACTTTTTCAAAACCCAAAACATAATAGGCGATTTTCCAAACAATTCTTCTTCTTCAAAACGATTGGTAAGTGATTTATACTTTATTTTCTTTACTCCTTAACATCTTTAAACATAATTTCAACTTCAAAACAAGGATTTTAATGGGGAAATTTGGGAATTTGGGGTAGAACTAGGGTTCCTAAATTTGGGAGTTTTGGACCTCAATTTGGGGTCTGATTCCAAAATAAATTATATAGTGGAGTTCCTGGGGGAATGGGTAACCGGGTTTTGGTTCGAACCTCGGATTTTGACCACGTGGGCCCGGGGGCATTTTGGGAATTTTTGAGGAAAACTTTAGGAAATTCATTTTTATGCTTTCAAGTTGATTTAACTAGCATTTGTGGATACATTTTAGTAGTTTATGACTAGATTCGAGCGGTTTTGTGGCGAAATTGAGGGGTAAAGCTATTCTAGAAGCTTGAGCGGACTTTTGGAGCATTTGAGGTAAGTGTTTGATTTAATTTTGGCTTGAGGGAATAGGATTAGAGTATTACAAATTGCTATTTGCTAAATGATCGAGTGCGGTGTATAGGCGTGGTGACGAGTGTCTATATACTGGAGTCTAGCATGACTGTGAGTCTTTGTTTGTACTTGTTTTGAGATAATCTTAAACTCTTCTAAGCTAATGAATGATAATTACAGAATGTGAAGAGTTGGAGGATAAATCATGAAATATTAACACTTTGGAGTTTTCGCTCGAATGATAACTACCATTGAGTAATAGATGGAAGTATTGAAAGGAGTTGTGATTGATCTCTTGCCGGGATTTTGGTATAAATTGAATACTCCCTTGGCGGGATTTTTGAGTTGTTAAAGGTATTACCTCATTGGGACTTTTGTATTTTGATGTTACACCCCTCGCACCTGAGTTGCGAATGTCGTTGGGTTAGTTTTGTTGGTAAATATTGAGGATCGGGTTGCACGCTGCAACGGATTAATTATCGAGGATCGGGTTGCATGCCGCAGTGGTGGTAAATGTTGAGGATTGGGTTGCACGCTGCAACCGATTAATTGTCGAGGATAGGGTTGCACGCTGCAATGTTGGTAAATGTTGAGGATCGGGTTGCACGCCGAAACATATTAATTGTCGAGGATCGGGTTGCATGCCGCAACGGTGTTAAATGTTGAGGATTGGGTTGCACGCCGCAACAGATTAATTATCGAGGGTCGGGTTGTGCGCCGCAACGGGAATATGGACTGAGTATATTGTTTTGTGTGTTGAGCTTTCCGGTATTTCTTTATCAGTTATTACTTGCTCAGTTTTCACTTTTGTTAGCCGATTTCTGTATTGAACTGTTGTACCCCCAACATGCTTCCCTCCCCTTTTAACTGTTTAGATTAGCATATTCTCCTGTTATTGTATATATTCATACAGGTTGTTTGTGATAGGTCCTGTCTAGCCTCGTCACTACCTCGCCGGGGATAGGCTAGGCACTTACCAGTACATGGGGTCGATTGGGCTGATGCTACACTTCTGTGCCTTTTTGTGCACAGATCAGGAGGTAGCTTACGGACCGCCGCAGCAGTTCTAGACCGGGAGCCGACCTTCAGTCCAGAGACTCTCAGGTAGCCTAGCTGACGTCCGCGGGCTCGGAGTTTTATCTATGTCACTTCAGTTTGTTTACTTGTATCGAAAAAGACTCTTGTGTATTTTCTTTCAAACTGATATTTTTAGTACTCCTTAGTTATCCGTGAGTGGTGACACCAGATACTGGGTAGAGTTATGTTTTAAACTTTCACATTCTGATATTGTTTTTGTTAAAAGTATTCCGCATATTTTAAGTATTTATTTCAGTTTATTATATTGTTTTAGATAAAAATTTTGAGAAAGGTTTAAATAGTTGGCTTGCCTAGCTCCGATAGTAGGAGCCATCACGACTCCGGTGGTGGGAAATTCGGGTCGTGACCTGTGAACATCCTTCTTTTCTTAAAATCCAAATAGATAATTAACCAACAATCTTTTAACTATTTCTTTCTTTAAGTTATACTAACAGAATCCTATTAGTATTATTTTAATGGTAGTCTATGCATAGATTTCATTAAAGAATAATTTCTAAAATAACTCTTTGCTAACTAACAAAATATCCGACTAAATAATAAGATAGTTAAAATTCTAATCCCATGCTTTGTATGGTACTTAAAGCAGAGAAATAATAAACCTTACAGCAACGAAAAATGTTCTAATTTAAACAATGAAGCAAAAACTTTTAAAAGGAAGGTCGTGGCTTCTAAATATGATTTTGAAACACAAAGAGAGTGCAGAAACTACATCTTTAAATTCAAAGGTGTGAAAGTAAAAAATATTTTTAACTTATCGCATGCTGCTGGGTAAAAAAGAAATAATTCTAAGACTTAACTACAATAAAAAATGAAGGTAGATTATGGCATTTAAAGCAAAAAAAAGCTATAAAATAAAGACTATTACGCTCAGCTCATGAATCTATTCTTATAAGTACATTAGTCTACGCATTATTTGGTTCATATTTTATAAAAAACAAGAACATACGAACTTCTTGACTTTTACCCACAAAGGATCTCTGAATCACAATTTCTATAAAACCAAAAGGTATAGCTCATGCCATCAAATAAAACAAATACTCATTGCAGATCCTTAAATAACAGCACGAAAAGAAAACATTTCAGAGCCACTGACCTTTTTGCGGGCAGTGAACGGGGCAACGTCAAGAGAGTCTACGATTTTTCGGCCTCTATACGCAACTCCGAACGAGTGTCAAACTTCGAAACAAATAGGTAACGATTCTTTTAAGGATAGGCTATAATCAATAGAGGCTAAAAGAAAGAGCTTTTAGAGTGTGGTTCTAAGAAGAGCAACAGGTACATAGGTCTAAAGCAGTGAGCGAAAAGATGCTAAAAATAGTCATAAAGTTTGATATTTATAGGTGTAAAATTATGGTTCTGATTGCTTTGAGCAGGGATTTGAAATTCAGATTTTAAAGATGTCAGACAGATTTATTAAACTATCGTTGAAACCTTAGGATGAATTTAATATCTACGTGATTCTTTATTGATATGCTTCAGGTTATACCTGAAATGGTGGGATATTGTACGTAGGTGTTTGAAAATTAAGAATTGGCTAAAGGAGTGGAGGAAAAGTCAATATGAAAGGAAAAGGAGATAAGGATTGAAAAATGGGAGAAGAGAAGGGTAACGTTCACTTTCTTGGTGAAAGAAAACTTCTTTTGACCTTTTTTGTGAAAAAGTGGAGAAGAGGATAAAGGAGTAGGGTTGTGTGGGTCCTTGGTGTTGGATATGATTAAATGTGAGAGTTTGAAATCCAAAAGAGAAATATTTTGTAGAAGTGGAAGAACCTAGAAAAAAGACAAGACTTGTGCTAATATTTTGGGCTTAATTAATAAATTACTAGAGTTATCTTGTGGTTTGGTTTGGGCCGTAGAGTTAGTAGGAAATTATTGGGCAATAAATAAGCTTAATTTCCTTTCTTCTTTCAAAATTCTTTGGGCTTCTAAAAATCTACAATAATCATATTAATGTAAAAGTAATCAAGTAACTAACTTAGTTATAATTACTAAAGTTCAAATAAAATACTAATCATAAGATGACACAAGATTTGCTAAATATAATTTCATAATATTTAAAAAGTTATTGCAAAAAAAAATATTCTCGCTTAAAATTAATATTATTATTATTATTAATAGTAGTAGTAGTAGTAGTAATAACATTAGTATTAGTAACACTAATAGCAATAACGAAAAAAATAGTAATCCTTTTATTATAAAATAATAATAATACTACTAAAATATTGGTCGTAGTAATAATAGTAACACTAATACTAATATCGAATTAATATTAATACTAATAACAATAGTACTTAGCAGTAGTCATAATGTATTAATACTAGTACTAATTTTAATGATAGTAATAGTAATACTAATAATAGTGATATTAGATAAATATTAATAATTAGGTCTAGTTTGTGCTAAAAATGGTAAAATAACTATTCTTACTTTATTAGTGATATTAGAAGCTTAAAGAAATAGTTTGGAAGAAAGGAGGGACAAACTTGGGTGTCAACGGTAACAATGGCACTATATGATATAAATTGGTCAGGTAACATTGGCTGACCGGTCAGGTAACATTGACTGACCAGTATATTGCGCTTGGGCTGTAGGAGCCCCTCCGGAGTCTGTACACACCCCCAGTGAGTGTTGTCGACAATAAATCATATGCATGGTTGGCTCGGGCTGCACGTTGCATCGGTCATGTGTATTGCATTGCATTCACGCATTGGTTCCTATCTGTACTATGTGGCATGACATTCAGCACTCTCATATCATTGCCATCCATGCTATATCTTGCACTATGTACCAGATACCCTGGTGTTATTTGTGAATATAGTGTTGTGCCCGAGAGGCTGATTTGTGTGCGGACTTGCTCTACTTGACATCGCATCATATGCTTAACTGTTATAAAGAAAAGCAAAGATATTTTCAAAAATGTTTTTAACTAAGCTAGATAATTCTAAAGGGTTTTCCTGGTTTTACTGTTCTTCTCACAAGGTTGTACTGTCCTATATAGCATGATCTATTGTTCTTACGTGATTTCTTACCGCTCAGTTATTATTTACTTTTATTACCACTGAGTTGAAAGTACTCACTTTACTCCCTGAACCTCGCGTGCAGTTGCAGGTATTGTTTACCCAGTAGCGGGTTACTAGCGGAGCGAATGTCTTACTATGGTAGTTGAGCAAGGTGACCGCCAGCGTTCACGGCACCACACCTCATCTTTGAATTCCGATTTTTATCTTGTATGTATAAATTATTGGCCCTATAGTAGTGTTCCTATTCCTTAAATGCTCGTGACTTGTGACACCCCGATCGGGTTATGCTGATTGATAAATATTAGTTATTAATGCTAATAAGTCGTATTATTTGTTCATTTATAGTTATTAATTGTTAAATAAGGCATTGTTGTTCTATTGGCTGGCCTTGTCTTCATGAGAGGCGCCATCACGACCGGGTTCAATAATTCGGTCGTGACACTATCTTGCCCGCATCGCCATAAGGCCTGAACAGAATTACAACATGCATGTGGAATTATCATACAACCTCATCGCCTAATTCTGTGCTTTTGAGGCCTTGAAAACCTCAATTAGGGTTGCCTCGATTTGCGTGTGTAGTCCGGTCCCACAGTCGAAAATCTTTAATATGACTTCTATGAGAAAAATGCTAAATTTTGATATTAAATAGAATAAATTTGACTTCGGTCAATATTTTGGGTAAACGGACCCGAACCCATGATTTCACAGTGCCGCAGGGTCCATTGGAAAATATGGGACTTGGGCATATGCCCGGAATCGAATTCCGAGGTCCTAAGCCCGGGAAATGAATTTTTGTGTGAAATTTTTTTCTGGAAATAATTAAGAAAATTAGAAATGAAATTTGATTAAAAGACTATGGTATCGGGCTCGTATTTTGGTTCCGGCGCCCGGTCTTATTTATGGTTTAAGCGCTTTCTGTAATGTTTGATTTAAAACGGACGTTGTTTGACGTGTTTTGGACTTAAAATGGAAATTTGATGTTTTATGAAAATTTGGGAGGAATCATGAAATTTGAGGCTTAATTCGATGTATATAATGTTATTTTGGCGATTTGATCGCATGGATAAGTTCGTAGGATGTTTTTGAGGTTATGTGCATATTTGGTTTGGAGCCCCAAAGGCTCGGGTGAGTTTTGGATAGGTGTCGAATTGCATTTTTTGAACTTTGGAAAATCTGGTACGAACTGGCTTGCAGGCTTCACATTAGCGAAGCCTGGTTCGCAAATGCAAACTCGCAAATGCAAGGGCTGGATTGCAAATATGAAACCAGCCCAGGCTTGCCTTGGCTCGCAAATGCAAAGTTTGAGCTTTCGCAAATGCGATAAAACTGTTGCAAATGCGAAGACCTTCATTTGGGTATGAGTTCGCAAATGCGAACAAATGTTCGCATTTTACATAATTAGTCGTGGTTCAAAATTGCGAACCCCAGTTCGCAATTCCTATATCTGCAGCATGAATTTTTTCATACTTAGTCGAATTTTCACCATTCTTTCAAAACAAAAACTCCTTAGGTGATTTTTCAAGAACAAGTTTCTTTCTAAATCATTTGTAAGTCGATTTTTACTCACTTCTTTCAAGCATTAACATCATTTAACATGTTTTCCACTTAAAATCAATGATATTCAGGGGTGAAATTGGGGGTTTTTGGTAGAACCTAGATTTTTCTAAAATTGGGGATTTGGTCCTTATTTTGAGGTCCGATTTCACATCAAATTATATATTTGGGTTCCTGGGGGAATGGGTAACCCGGTTTTGGTTCGAACCTCGAGTTTTGGACTTGTGGGCCCGGTGGCAATTTTGGAATTTTTGGGCAAAACTTTGAGAAATTCATATTTATGCATTCAAATTGTTTCATTTTGTGTTTGTTAAAGTAATTAAGTGACTTGTGACTAGATTCGAGCGGATTGGAGGTGGAATCACGGGGAAATGCTATAGTTGAGGCTTGAGCTGAGTTCAAAATATCAAGGTAAGTGTTTGGTCTAACCTTAGCTTAAGAGAATAAGAGTTGAGTCTTATTTTCTACTTGTTAATTGTCGAGTACGATATATATGCATGGTGACAAGTATCTATACATTGGTCTCTAGCATGACCGTGAGTCCTTATTTTGTGAATAGTTTGGATTTTGTTATGCCTTCCATGCTTAATTGATGACTTCATATGTTGTAAAGAGTATGTGAAAGGAATTGTGATCTTTAAACTTCGTGCAGTGTTGGCTCGAGTTTAAATACAAATTGTGAAGGTATATGAGATAAGTAAATCTTTGGAGCATTGGCTCGAGTGATAATGTGAACTATGAGATGCAAGTGAAAGAAAGAGAAAGAGTTATTGATTTATTCCCTTGCCGGGACGTTGTTGATTATTGAATATTTTCCCTTGTCGGAACGTTGAGATTATTGATGTTGTACCCTTCCCGGGTTTTAATAATTTGTTTTTGTTCCTTTGCCGGGATTTCCATTATTGTTTATTTATTCCGTTGCCCTTGTTTGTAATTTTTGATTGGGTGAGGAAGAGTGTTAAAGCACGAAGAGTGATGTCGTGCATTGTTTGTTTCTTGTGAAGAAAGAGTGTAAAGCACAGAGGGTGATGACGTGCACTATTTGCTTATTGTGAGGAAAAGAGAGTAAAGCACGAAGGGCAATACCATGCCGCACGATGTGCTATTCTGTGCCGACACTATTGATTATATGTGAGGAATGAGAGTAAAAGCACGAAGGGTGATGCCGTTCATGCTTTGTTATGCTATTGCTTGGTGAGGATGAGAGTAAAAGGACGAAGGGTGATGTCGTGCACTAGTTGATCTCTGTTCCTTATTATTGTTTGAGTTGTCCATTTCACTGTATATCTATATAACTGCACAGGTTTATGTGGTAGTCCAGTCAGCCTCATCACTACTTCGCCGCGGTTAGGCTAGACACTTACCAGCACATGGGGTCGGTTGTGCTGATACTACACTCTATGCTATTTTGCACACATGTAGGTTTTGGACAGCAGCAGCAATAGTGTGGGAGCAGGCCTTTAGTCCAGCGAGACCCGAGGTAGCCTTGCAGGCGTCCGCAGGCTCGGTGTCTCTTTTATCCTTTATTTTTCTGCTATCTCATTGTATTCGAGATAAACAGTTTATGTTCTCTTTCAGACGTTTGTATTTAGTATTCTTAGCAGTTCGTGAGTATTTAGACACCAGTCTTGGGTAGAGGCTTTTGTTGAAATTTTACGCATTTCTATGCAATTTTCTATAATATTGAGGCTTTCTCTTATCATTTAATTTTGTTTCTTTTGTATTATTACTGATAATTGTTAAAAGGAATTATGTTATTAATGAAAAAGTAATTGAATTTGGCTTGCGTAACTTTCATTAGTAGGCGTCATCACGGCTCCCGAGGTTGGAAAATCTGGGTCGTGACAAGATGGTATCAAAGCTCTAGGTTACATAGGTCTCACAACACACGGAAAAACTTAGTAAAGTCTGAGGGTTTGGTACGGAGACGTCTGTATTTATCCCCCAGAGGCTACCGGGTTAGAAAAAGTATCACATTTGTTCTTTCTTGTCGTGCGGTTTGGTTTCTCAATGCTATTTCAATTTCTACTCTATTCTTTTGCAAATGGCGAGAAACACTCACTTCTTCATCTTTCGATTCTCAGTCCAAGCCTTAGGTATCCGCTTGGAGCAGAGGATGAGATCGTGCTAGAGGCCGAGGTAGGGGCAGAGCTCAGCACCGTTCCAGCCCCAGCCCCAACAGTTTCGATGGGGCCAACTCAGGTCCTAGATGGGTTTATTGCTACCCCAATTCTTCAGGATGCTTTGTCTCGATTAGTGGGCCTCATGGAGAGTGTTACCCGAGCGTGTTTGCTTTCTGTAGCACCAGCTGTCTCTCAGGCTGGAGGAGGGGCCCAAACTCCTGCTACTCGTACTCCAAAGCAGGTAGCTCCCCAGGTTCTGACTCCAGCAGTTCAGCAAGTTGGAGCAGCTCAGCCGGGTGTGGTAGCCCAGGTAGGTGATGGGGCAGCTATGTTTGTTGATGCTTTGTGGAGATTGGATAGGTTCACCAAGCTCTTTACTACTACTTTCAGTGGTGCACCCACCGAGGATCCTCAGGATTATTTGGACAACTGCCATGAGGTTCTTCGGAAAATAGGTATTATTGAGTCGAATGGAGTTGATTTCGCTGCATTTCACCTATTTGGATCCGCCAAGACTTGGCGGAGGGATTTCACTTTAGCTAGACCAGCAGGGTCTCCAACCTTTACCTGGGAGCAGTTTACGCATACATTTCTGGAGAAGTTTCTCCTCGTTACACAGCGCGAGGCCTATCAGAGGCAGTTTCAGCGTCTCCATCAAGGATACATGTCAGTTACCCAGTACATGATCACGTTTATTGAGTTTGCCCACCATGCTATTGTCATACTCCCCACTGAGAGGGAGAGAGTGAGACGGTTTATTGATGGACTCATTCAGCCTATTCATCTATAGGTGGCTAGAGAGACGGGGAGTAATATCACTTTTTAGGAGGCAGCTAATGTGGCCCGGAGGATCGAGATGGTATTGCTAGAGGCGTGGAGGCAGAGATTCATATGATAAGGTTCAGCCTTCTAAGGGTTTCCAGTCAGCCTTCCAGGTTTCTCAGGTTGCCCCAGGTGGCCGTGGTTCTCACGCACACTATTCTGATCAACAGCCATTCAGTGCACCACCAGCCCCTATCAGTGCACCGTTGCTTCAGAGTTTTTGTGGTTATCATTCAGGCTGACAGGGCCAGCAGACTTAGTAGCCAGAGGCTTGTTACACTTGTGGTGACACGGGTTATATTTCTAGATTATGCCCTCGAGCACCGAGCAGTTCTCAGTACCAGGGTTTTCGTGCCATGGTTCAGGCACCAGGTGCACCACTGTCCGCCCAGCCAGCTAGAAGTGGGGGTATAAGTGCCAGAGGTGGAGGTAGAGGTCATAGAGGTGGAGCTTAGACCGCCATAGTTGGAGGCTAGCCAGCAGCAGGCCGTCCCACAGAGGTAGATTAGAGTGGTAGGGCCCAGCCCTGATGTTATGCTCTTCAGGCTAGGCCCGAGGTAGAGGCTTGAGATGTGGTTATTACAGGTACGGTTCTAGTTTGTGATAGAGATGCTTCAATGTTGTTTGAACCGAGGTCCATGTATTCGTATGTTCATCTTATTTTGCCTCATATTTGATCATGCCTAGTGATGCATTGGGTATTCTTATTTATGTGTCTACGCCGGTGGGTGATTCTATCATGGTCGATCGAGTCCATCGCTCTTGTGTTGTGGTGATTGGGGGTCTAGAGACTTATGTAGATTTGTTGCTTCTAGATATAGTCGACTTTGATATTATATTGGGGATGGACTGCTTATCACCCTATCATTCTATTTTGGACTGCCATGCCAAGACGGTGACTTTAGCTTTGCCGTGTATGCCATGTTTAGAATGGAGAGGGACTCCAGGTCATTCTACCCATAGTGTCATATCGTATGTTAAGGCTCGGCGTTTGGTCGAGAAAGGGTGTTTGTCTTATTTAGCTTATGTTCGGGATTCCAGTGCTGAGGTTCCCTCTATCGATTCTGTGCCCGTTGTTTGTGAGTTCCCTGACGTTTTTCCTTCAGACCTGTTGGATATGCCACCCGATAGGGATATTGATTTCTGCACTGATCTGGTTTCGGCCACTCAGCGCTCTTCGATTCTTTCTCCCAGTTTGATGATATCAGAGAGCTTCTGACCCTCGATCAGCATCAACCTCTCGTAATATTGGGGATCTTAGGCCCGGAAGAAGAATTTATTCATCTGTTTTTCTTCTAGGGCCGGTCTGACCTTTGCAACTTCTGACCTCCAACGAGTAGCATACTCTTGGAATGTTTCAGTAGGCTTCTTCTTCAAATTCTATATGTAGAATACATCTGGTGCATTCTCTGTATTGAATGGGAATCTATCCATGAAATCTGAGGCCATGACTACCCAGCTTGTCCATTTCTTCGGGTCCTGGCTGATGTACCAGGATAAAGCAACTCCCTTCAGACTTCTCATGAAGAGCTTCATACGGATCTTGTCATCCTTTCTGGCTCCAACCAGCTTATCGCAATATGTTCCTAGGTCGACTCTGGGATCTCCTGTTCCATCAAACATTTCGAACTTGGGAGGTTTGTACCCCTCCAGAAGTTCAACATCTGGCTGAATGCAGGGGTCTTCATAATTTAACCCCTCGATACCTTTGTCACCTTCCACGCCTAAACTCGGCTGGTCAACTTCTTGAGTTCTACTTCTAAGTTCATGATAAGGGAGTCTTTGTCATTAGACTTAGGTGTATTTGAGATTGGTTGAGTGTAATGGGGTACAATATCCACTTAAATATGAGTGTTATAGAGATGGTCATTTGTGGTGTTCAGTGGCTCGGGAATGAGTAGTGGAGTGTTGTTGGGAGTGTGGCATGTGTTGCAGTGTTGAGTATGAGTGGGTTGTATCTGTGGTTATGGGGTGTTTTGCGGAGGTGCGAGATTCTGGGTGTTGACATCAGGAGCGGTGAGAGAAATTGACAGGTTCGCCAAATTCCGAACCTGATCTAGTTCTTCCTGGAATTTCAACAGTTTTTGCTCAAGTTGGGTAGCAGTTTCCTTAGCAACCGGGGTACCTTGAGGAATCTCAATCTCCTTTCTGGCACTTGGATCTCCCATTCTACCTTTGTTCTTGTTCCGGATAGGACTCGGAGGAGGATGAGGTATAGGGCCCTTGGATCTTGTGGAGTATGACGATGGTACCAGAATGCACGAACTAACCTTTGGGGAAAAATATTGTAGTATTTAAACACATTGTGCGAGAACGTAAATCGCATCCTAGCGTTGGTGCCTCGTTGTGCCCGAGGTAGGCCTAGCAACAAATAGTTTTGGATAACTTATAATGCTAAATGCCTCATTTTATTGATAAAAATAAGAAGAATCCTAAACGACTCTAAATAATAGAAAGTAAGATATCACTATTGGCCATTGGCCTTATTACAGTAAAATAAAGAATAAAAGGACTCCAAACTACTTGGTCCCAAAAGGACCTTCCCCAGATTTGGCATCTTCGTCTTCCTGGAACAGCTTCACTAGCTCACGTAGTCCTAGCAGCAAATAAGCTCGGGCCAAATGTCCACCCACATTTCCTTCAGCGTTTTGACAATCTTCAATTCTCTTGATGAATTTTCCTTCCAATTCCACTAGACCTCGCTCCAAATACCCTAGTCACTTATTGGCGCTGATAGCCATATCTTTCCACTCCTCGATCAACTTCTGATAGGCTTCTTGTATTTCTCGGTGCTCATTTTCACATTCTTGAATTCTCTTGCACCGTTGATTATACTTAGCCCGTGCTTCAGCGTGCTCGTCGATAATTTTGTGACCTCGAACGAACCCGGGCTGACCCATGCCATTGTCTTCTAACCAACCTGAATTGTGCGGCACATAACCGGCTTGATACCTGCCTGGCTCAATAGATTCTTTCCCCAAAACGAGTTTGTAGTGCCACAAGTACTAAGCTTGGCACCTGTGAGGACTATCATTGTCTTGGAAATCAGCCCTGAAATGACTCACTTTGTCAACCCTTGGTATGATTTGCTTTCTTCCAGCCTGCCTCATGGCTCGGAGAGGAAAATAGGGATAAGTTCCTCTCATACCAATTAGTATGAGAAACGGTGCATCTCGGGATCAAACAATAAACTCATCTGTGGGGAACCATTCGACCATCCATTGTACCTGGTCCTCTTTCAATCTTTCAAATAATTCTATCCATCCTCTGGCGTCCTTTGGCTGAGCGAACATTTTAGGCATATAGTTCATACGCCTTGGCTGGTGGAAGGCAATATGATCATCCGAGTCTCTGCGTAGGATCTCCTATCGATATTACCTTTTCTGAAGGTGTTCCATGAGCCATAGCTGAAGTAATAAGTTGCAATCCTCAAAATAACTGCCCTTTTGCAGACAATTGTCTAAGGCATGGTATATCTCACCAATGATCGTGGGCACTATGCTGAAAGTCTACCCACCAATTCCTTCCATCAAATTCTTGGTTACCATGGCCAGTCTGGTGTGGATCCTAGCCTTCTTCATTGGGAACACCATCATTCCTAAAAAGCAAAACCTAAAAATGAAGACCCTTCTATGGACATGCCCTAATGAGGTGATGGCGAACTTATCTGAATAGGTGCGGTATGATTTGCTATGGTCGTACCTCTCGTACAAATAGTCGAATGGGACGTAAGAGTCTTTAAAGCATGTTAAGTCTGGGTTCTTCTTTAGTCCTAGTATCTTAAGGAAACCCCTTCCTTTGCGATTCTTTGGCATACGCAAACTCAGAGTCTCCCAAGGAATACCAGCTAAACCTCATATTTCTTTGAGCAAAGGAGTCATTTCAAGGTCCCCGAACTGGAACACAGACTTATCACTATCAGAGATCGACATTGCGGCCTTTATGATTATGTTGTTAGGTTGAATTTCTAGAAGAGAAGGAAAATTCCCTAAGTACTTGCGGATGAATGTTTGATCACTGGAATGAAGGTCTTTCCACCAATTCAGCAACCTTGGATGAATGTTGGTTATCATGCCAAATCTGGGTACTTCGTGCCTCATTATCTGCAAAAGAAAATGTTAGGCCCTTACCCCCACCGGACTCAACTTTTTAAACCAATAATTAGCATAGAAAGCACTTTAGTTCTCCAGATAAATGCACAGAACATGGAGGTGTCCGTTTGGGTTTCAAGGAAACCCGGTGGACTTTGGACAAGGCTTTCTTAATGAGTCATTATATGGATAACATAACTGACTCGGCTAGGTTTGAACATGATGCATGTACATTTTAAACGGAGTAAGATTTCTATTTGGGTATTAGATAGGTACCCTTGAGTGGGCAACTCAAGAGGAAAAGGCATGGAACCGTCGGCTGCACCACTGATCGACTAGTTTGACCGCAAATATGCTTTTGGCAAATTTAGGGGGTGATAGTATTGAAAGAGCGCAACTACTCATTATAAGCGTTGCTATAGTATTTGTTTGGCACAAGTGGAATATGATGTTGAAGATGTCGTTTACAAGAATGAAACAAATTGACATGTATTTTCACGTTCATACAATAAAGTTTACAATAATTGCTCAAAATTACAACAATATTGATTGAAAAGCAGTAAATGAAAGTAATTAAAGAAAAAAGAAAAAGGAAACAAGTCAGTTTCGAATAAAGGCATTAAACAAAAGCAATAAAGTTATATATAACATGATATGCTGTAGGCGCCCCGTTTTTCCCTCCCTCCATAGAGCGAGAAATTGGGTTTACAACATTTGGAAAGACAACTCTATTCCCGCTTAGGAATTGGGTTTTGGATTTGGAGAGTCGCCACCTAATGATTATAGTGCATTAGGACACTTTAAAAAAGAAATTAAGATGAAAAACCAGAGTTCGAGTAAGGGCTAGAAATTATCTCGAGGGGGAAGGTGTTAGGCACCCCTCAAGATCCACTAGTGTGGTTCCCGTCCATGCTATAATTATGACTTTAAATACAAACAACAAGTAGACAAGCAAGCATTGCAAATACAAGGAAACTTTCACATAATGGTTGCAAATAAAAAAAGTACAAAAGGTTTAAAGAGTGCTGAAACTTGGGAGAAAGTAGTTTTATAATTCAAGAAAAGATACACAAATAAAGGGGAAGGCAAATAATTGATAAAAGTGACTTAAAAAAATGAAAAAAGGCGGAAGATTAGTGGAAAACAATACTAAAATTCATACAATTAAAAGAAAGATTTTTCATGATATGTGCAAAGAGTAGAAGAAGAGGTTAAAGAAACTGAAAACTGGATAACTTTTGAAATTCTAGAAAAAGTAAAATAATAAAGATGGAGGGGGTCCTAGGTTTATAAATCACATGGATCATCCAGACAACAACGGTACCCAGTCTTACGCATAGTGTTATCATGTTATCATCATCTCCATATCTACCCTTTCCCACCCCGTTAAGGTATTTAAAGTGCGGAACAGTATCGTTACTTATTGCATGCTATTACCCCTCCCAACCCTATCAGTCCCGGAGGCAAATGGACTACTAATCCTAAAGAGATAGGGGTTTGGGGGCTTTTAGAAGTTTTCAAAGGACAAAATGCTAAGGTGTCAATCAAAAAACACGTAATGCAAACAAAGGGGAAGCAGACAAGCAAACAGGGCTCAAATACGCCTCCATAAATCAGATAAAAGTCATAGAGTTTAGCAGGTCTTACACATACTGATTTGGTCTTAACTTAAATAAAGCGATGAGCGGACTGGTTCAACGCATATTTTTAGATAGAAAGTCTACATTAGGCTCGCTCGAATGTAGTTGGCTAAAACTTATCTGGTTGATTAACTAATCCTTTTGTCTAAGTGTTGGTTAGAACTAGGCATGATATCTACTGTTTTTAGAAATAATGCAAACTGATTATAGAAAAGGTTACTAGTTTTAATAGAACAATACGAGTTCAGTAGTTGAAGTAGCTTTTATTCAGATTCGAGATTTCCTATAGGATTGCTTTCTATATGTTTACTGATTTTGACACCTTTTCAGACATTAATAGAAGTCTTATGAACATGGTATCTGTATGCAGCTTTTATTATTAACCTACAAACTGTTTGCTTGATGATGCTTATACCTGCAGAGATGTGGGAGTCTATAGGCAGTATTTCTATTTGTGAATTTGTAGAACCATTAGACGTTGATCCTATAGGCAGGATATCTATGTGGGAAGATGCATAAAATTAGAAGTTAATCCTATAGGCAGGATATCTATGTGTGGAGTTGCAGGAATCAGAAGTGAATCCTATAGGCATGATATCTACATGCTTTATTGTAGAAAGTAAGAAGTTAAACGTATATGCATGATTTCTATGCGTGGAGTTGCACAAGTCAGAAGTTAACCCGATAGGTATGATCTCTATGTGTGAATTTGCAGAAATCATAGATAAATCCCTATAGACATGATCTCTACCCTTACTGCATAAAAATAAAAGCCCCTCTCCTTTTCAATAAATCCCCGAGTTTATACAAGTTATTACAGCCCCAAAATAAATAAAACTGGAATTAAAAAATACATAAAGAATCCTCATCTACATCCGAGCAGCCTAATTCAGACTTAATGCCTAATAGTATGAGATTGAGACAACTCCGAGATCCAGATTTCCAAGCCTTCTCTCATCTAGGGTGTTTCAAAGATCCAAGGGATTTCCGGAACCCCAGGCAGTACACACACCCAAGATGTTAATCAGAAATTGACTTGTGCAGCGTAGAAGGGCCAGCCCTTATGTGTCCAAGTTCAGAGGGAGCTCAGGGGTCCCAAGGCGAGGCTCACACAAGAGGGGCAAAACCTAAGTTCTAAAAGTGAAGTGCAAGTGCAATGAAAAGAGGGTAGGGAATACCCAGGCAGGTCGGTGGTCATGCCTAGCCATAAAGTAGACTGGCACACCCCTGACCAAACCTGCTGGTCAAAAGATTTAGAGAGTAAAGACCTACTGGATGTCAAACTATGGCCTGAGCAAAACTGAAATACTGTCAGGCCAAAGTTGTTACTCAGCACACACAATAAGGGAATAGGGATGGAAAATTGACAAAGCTTAGGGCCCAAAGGGTCCAATTCATATCCATGGACAATAACATCAAATATTGCCATGTTTATGAACCATAACTTAAAGCAAATAAGGGGATACAGGGGTTTGGGATTCATAGCAAATGACTAACGGAGTGCACACACATTGACAAATATTTATTTACAAGGGAAAGAGAACATAATACAGCATGCTAGTGTCATATCTGGACTGCAGAAACATGAGTAGAAGTAGACAGGAATGACAAAATGGAGCAATAAAAGAAAACAAGTTGTTGTTGAGGCTTGTAAATTAACTAAGACATACCAGTAGAGAAGCAAAGTGCATAAAAGGTGAAGCAAACAAGAGTCCACAGTCTAGCCTTGGCTTTCAGCAGACTAGACAAAGCAACAGCACAAGTAGCAGTAAAGAAAGAGAGAGTTTAAAGAGTAAGAGTGTATTTTTTTTTTGAACTCGAGTTGTTCGTGTGTAAAGAAAAGAGAATAGGGTATTTATAGTTTTGAAAACGAGTGAAGAATAAGGTAATAAGTAAAGTTTTCACACAAACATGGAAACAATCACAAGTCAGAATCAACTAACACAAGACTTCCCTTTAATCAAGGGATTATTGTTGAAACGGATACTAACAGGATCGAGATAAGGAAAGAAAATCAGTTTGTAAGCAGAATGGTTGTTGCCATAAAAGGAGCAGTAAAATCATACAATGGGTGTTTAAGTCCAAATGCAGGATTGTACTTGTTTTTTGAAAGGGTTTAGTAAGGCCAAACAAGGAAAGCGAATCAATTAACCCTTGACAGGAGAGTAAAAATTAGAATTTCACAAAAGCAAAAGTTTTGAAATCAATTACGAGTTTGAAAAAAAATCAATCACAGAAGGAACTCAGTGTATAAATGAATACACAAGCAATAGACACACGAAGCCAAGCTATGGCAAAAGAACAACATATAGTAGTAACTCAAAAGAAAACACTCAAAGCATGATAGTCAGGTTTCAGAGTTTAACAATAAAGAAGAAGATCGGAAGCATGCATAGAGTTGAGTGAAAACCGTACGAGTTGCACAAACAATTTCAAAGAAATCGAATAGTCCCCAAAGAAACTAGGGTTTTCGAAAATCAATCGAGTTTAGAGGAGATAAGCAAATAAACAAATAAAAAAATTCAGAATCTCGGATAAGCCCCCAAAAATTAGGGCTTTCACTATGCTAAATCAGGTATAGCAAAAGGGCAAATGAAGCGAATATTAACGAACAAAAACTCAATCAAAATCCCAAAATTAGGGGTTTTAACATGCTAACTCAGATAAAAATAAGGTAAATCAAATGAATATTATCAAACAGACTAAGAAACTTAAACAAAATCCCAAAGATTAGCGTTTTCAACATGCTAACTCAGATAGAAAACAACATAAACAAAACACAGTAAAACATGTTGAGAATCGGAGAAAATATTTGAAATAACTTGGCATGAAACCCTAGTTGAAGAATAAAGAGTTTTCTGAAAGCAAAAATTAAAGAAACTTCTAGAAAAATGCATAGAAGGTTCACACACACGTAGATCCAGAGTAGATCTAGAAATACATCGAAGGAACCTTAGAAATTAGGGTTTCATAAGAAACTCAGGTGATGAGAAAGGCTTTGGAAACCATCGATCTGGGCAGGAAAGTCGAAGGTCGAACTCGAATAGCCATGATGGCCGAAACCCTTCAAGACCTGGTCATAGGACCTTAGAAACGTGCACGCAGAAGCCATGAGAGGCTAGTATATGCCTCCAATGAGCCTGAGAAGCCACATATTAGGGTTTCAGTGAGAAGCGGTGGCTAGGGTTTGAGGTGACTTGAGAGAGAGTTGATGGAGGAGGGGATTCAGAGGCGGCGGTCGAGAAAAATATGGGATAGGGTTTAGGGGTTATTTGAATTAAAAAAGAACACGAAAAGGGGAGTCGTTGGGTACCGGCTGGGATTGAGCGGGTTAAATGGGGACCGGGTTGGGTATGACAGGAAAAGGGTATGGATCGGGTTGCAAGTGGTAATTGGGATGGGTATTTTGGGCTCAATTTGGGGTTAATTGGGGATTAAATTGATGCTATATTTGCAATTCAAATGGCTACGTGTTAAATAGCTGATTTTCCCCCTTTAATTTATATTAAAATAGTTAAAAAATGATTTTAAACAAATTAAAGGCATTAAACTAATTAATAATATATAAAAATTAATCTGAAAATACTGGGAATAATTTTATAATTATAAAATACCATTAATCGTAATATAGGCTATAATTGTAATTGTATGGAATTTAGCTTTACAATGCCAAATAAAATTTGTAAAAATATGCAAAAAATTATCTTAATTATATTTTCGTGTAAATGTGAGAATAAAAAGAGTTGTTAACCAAAAATGGTAATTTTGGGAATAATTATTTGATTTTGTTATATTAAAAAAATAATAAATTGGTTTAAAAATCATTAAAAATGCCAAAAATCTTGGGTGTGCTTACATATGCACAAATATGCTATTTTTGAAGTATTTTGGGTATAAGAATACTTAGGGGAAAAATTGAGTACCAACACTCGTTCTTCATTATTGGAGCTTATCCGTGATTGGCAATTTGATGATCCCCATTTGTGTGTCCTTAGAGACATGGTGAAGCGAGGAGGTGCCCAGCAGGTTACCTTAGATGCAGATGGATTTTTGAGAGTGCAGGGTGAGTTTGTGTGCCCAATGTGGATAGGCTTTGAGAGTTGATTTTAGAGGAGGCCCATAGTTCCCGGTACTCTATTCATGCGGGCGCTTATCCGCATTTGCAGCAGCATTGTTGGTGGCGTAGAATGAAGAAGGATATCATAGCATACGTGGCTCGTTGTTTGAATTGTCAGCAGGTTAAGTACGAGCATCAGAGGCTGGGTGGTGTATTCAGAGGATTGAGCTTCCCGAGTGGAAGTGGAAGCAGATTACTATGGATTTTGTTACTTGACTTCCGCTGACTCAGAAGAAGTTTGATGCGATATGGGTAATTGTTGATAGGCTGACCAAGTCAGCACATTTCATTCATGTGGCAGTCTCCTATTCTTCTAAGAGGTTCACTGAGATCTATATTCGGGAGATTGTTCGCCTTCACTATGTGCCCGTGTCAATCATTTCAGATCGGGGTACACAGTTTACCTCGTGCTTCTAGAGAGCGGTGCAGTGAGAGTTGGGCACACGGGTAGATTTGAGCACATGGTTTCATCCTCAGAAGGACATTCAATTCGAGTAGACTATTCAGATTTTGGAGGATATGCTCTGAGCTTGTGTCATTGGGATCAGTTTTGGCCTTTACTGGGGTTTGCCTATAACAATAGCTACCAGTCTAGTATCCAGATGGCTCCTTATAAGGCTTTATATGATAGGCGGTGTCGGTCTCCGATTGGATGGTTTGAGCTGGGAGAGGCTCATTTGTTGGGTACAGATTTGGTTCAAGAGGCATTGGACAAGGTCAAGATCATTCAAGATAGGCTTCGTTTAGCTCAGTCTAGGCAAAAGAGTTATGCAGACTGCAAGGTTCGAGATGTGGCATTTATGGTTGGTGACCGGGTATTACTCCGAGTGTCGCCTATCCAGAGCGTGATGAGGTTTGGGAAGAAGGGAAAGCTTAGCTCAAGGTTCATTGGTCCGTTTGAGATTCTTGATCGAGTGGGAGAGTTGGCTTATAAACTTGCACTATCACCTAGCTTATCAGCCGTGCATCCAGTTTTTCAGGTATCCATACTTCAGAGGTATCACGGAGTTCCAGCCCATGTGTTAGACTTCAGCACTGTTCAGTTGGACAAGGATTTGTCTTATAAGGAGGAGCTGGTAGCTATTATAGACCGGCAGGTCTGTTAGTTGAGATCCAAGAGTTTTCCTTTTGTTCGTGTTCAATGGAGAGGTCAGGCCCATGAGGCATCGACCTAGGAGTCTGAGAATAATATGCGGAGTTGTTATCCTCATCTATTCCCCGACTCAGGTACTTCTTTCTTTTGTCCGTTGAGGACGAACGGTTGTTTTAGAGGTGGAGACTGTGACGACCCAAAGGGTCATCACTTGTTTCCTTACTCATTCTGTGCTTTCGAGGCCTTGGAAACCTCATTTATGGTTTCCTCGATTTGCGTGCGCATTTCGGGCACATAACCGAAAAGCTTAAATATGAATTCTATGAGAAAAATGATAAATTTTGATATTAAATTAAATAAATTTGACTTCGGTCAATATTTTGGGTAAATGGACCCGCACCCATGATTTGAAGGTCACGGAGGGTCCGTAGGAAAATATGGGACTTAGGCGTATGCCCGAAATTGAATTCCAAGGTCCCAAGCCCGAGAAATGTATTTTTGTGTGAAATTGTTTTCTAGAAATAATTAAGGAAATTGGAAATAAAATTTGATTAAAAGAGTATGGTATCGGGCCCGTATTTTGGTTCCGGCGCCCGGTACAAGTCTTATATATGGTTTAAGTGCTTTCTGTAAAGTTTGGCTTAAAACGGACGTGGTTTGACGTGTTTTGGATTGAAAATGGAAATTTGATGTTTCATGAAAATTTGGTAGGAATCATGAAATTTGAGGCTTAATTCGATGTATATGATGTTATTTTGGCGATTTGATCTCACGGATAAGTCCGTAGGATATTTTTGAGGTTTTGTGCATATTTGGTTTGGAGCCCCGAGGGCTCGGGTGATTTTTGGATAGGTGTCGGATTGCATTTTTTGAACTTTGGAAAATCTGGTATAAACAGGCCTGTATTATTCGCATTTGCGAAGCGTGGTTTGCAAATGCAAACTCGCAAATTCGATGGCTGGATCGCATATGCGAAACCAGCCCAGGCCTTCCTTGGCTTGCAAATGCGAAGGTTGAGCTTTCGCAAATGCGATAAAATTGTCGCAAATGCGAAGACCTTCGTGGTTCGCAATTCCCATATCTGCAGCCTGCATTTTTTCATACCCAAACCCAAACTCCTTAGGCGATTTTCACCATTCTTTCAAAATCCAAACTCCTTAGGTGTTTTTCGAGAACAAGTTTTATTCCAAATCATTTGTAAGTCGAATTTTTCTCAATTCTTTCAATCATTAACATCTTTTGACATGTTTTCTACTTAAAATCAATGATTTTCATGTGTTAAATTGGGGGTTTTGGGTAGAACCTCGGTTTTTCTAAAATTAGGGATTTGGACCTCAATTTGAGGTCCAATTTCAAAACAAATCATATATTTGGGTTCATGGGGGAATGGGAAACCGGGTTTTGGTTCGAAACTCGGGTTTTGGCCACGTGGGCTCAGGGGAAATTTTTGAAATTTTGGGCAAAACATTGAGAAATTCATATTTATGCATTCAAATTGATTCATTTAGTGTTTATTAAAATAATTAAGTGACTTGTGACTAGATTCGAGCGTATTGGAGTAGGAATCATGGGGTAAAGATATAGTTGAGGTTTGAGTTGAGTTCAAAACATCAAGTTACGTGTTTGGTCTAACCTTAGCTTGAGGGAATAGGAGTTGATTCTTATTTGCTACTTGCTAATTGTCGAGTACGATGTATAGGCATGGTGATGACTATCTATACATTGGTGTCTAGCATGACTGTGAGTCCTTATTTTGTGAATACTTTGGATTTTGGTATGCCTTCTATGCTTAATTGACGACTTCTATATGTTGTAAAGAGAATGCGATAGGAATTGTGATATTTAAACTTCGTGGAGCGTTGGCTCGAGTTGAAATACAAATTGTGAAGGTATATGAGATAAGTAAATCTTTGGACAATGGCTCGAGTGATATGTGAACTATGAGATGAAAGTGAAAGAAAGAGAAAGAGTTATTGATCTATTCCCTTATCGGGACGTTGTTGATTATTGAATATTTTCCATTGCTGGGATGTTGAGATTATTGATGTTGTACCCTTGCCGGATTTTAATTGTTTGTTTGTATTCCCTTGCCGAGATTTCCATTATTGTTTATTTATTACGTTGCCCTTGTTTGTGATGGTTGAATGGGTGAGGAAGAGTGTTAAAGCATGAAGGGTAATGTCGTGCATTGTTTGTTTCCTGTGAGGAAAGAGTGTAAAGCACGAAGGGTGATGTCGTGCACTGTTTGCTTATTGTGAGGAAAAGAGAGTAAAGCATGAAGGGTGATACCGTGCCTCACGATGTTCCATACAGTGACGACACTATTGATTATATGTGCGGAATGAGAGTAAAGCACGAAGGATGATGTCGTGCACTTGTTGATCTATGTTCCTTATTATTGTTTGAGTTGTGCTTTTCCTTCGTTTCTAGGCAACTTTTACTTGAAACTATTATCTCTCCACAGCATGCTTCCCCTCCCATACTGTTTACTTGTCTTGTATTTCCATTCCACTATATATATATATATATATATATATATATATATATATATATATATAAAACTGCGCAGGTTTATGTGGTAGTCCAGTCAGCCTCGTCACTACTTCGTCGTGGTTAGGCTAGACACTTACCAGCACATGGGGTTGGTTGTGCTGATACTACACTCTGTGCTATTTTTCCCAAATCCAGGTTTCGGACAGCAGCAACAGTAGTGTGGGAGCAGACATTCAGTCCAGCGAGACCCGAGGTAGCCTTGCAGGCATCCGCAGGCCCAACGTCTCCTCTATCCTTTATTTTCTCAATTATCTCATTTTATTCGAGATAAACAGTTTATGCTCTCTTTCAGGTGTTTGTATTTAGTATTTTTAGCAGTTCATGAGTATTGTGACACCAGTCTTGGGTAGAGGCTTTTGCTGAGATTTTCCACATTTCTATTCAATTTTCTATAATATTGATACTTCCGCTTATCATTTAATTTTGTTGCTTTTGTATTATTATTGATAATTGTTAAAAGGAATTATGTTAGTAATGAAAAAGTAATTGAATTTGGCTTGCCTACCTCTCATTAGTAAGCGCCGTCATGACTCCCGAGGGTGGAAAATCCGGGTCGTGACATCTGCCCGGTAACACAACCATAATGACAATCTCACAGGAGCGATCAAACTTGATCTGATTTAAGATACATATTCTCATTGAGCTTTCAAATAGCCCCAACCCAAATCCTAGTTATTTCCAAATAGGTAAGTATGCTTCAAAAAGATCCAAAACAATGTATCGATAAAACATGCTATTAATTATTGCATTCTCAACATTTCTTCAAGATCCGCAAACAGGAAATAGTCCATTCATGAGGGCATCTAGCCCCAAACCTTAGGAATACCGAAATTTCCATACCCAACTCAACTACGCAGATCAAATGGCTGATATACATCTATTATTCGGCTGAAGCACCTATATTGGATATCTGGCCGTGTAATAAAACATGAACCCCGAAAGCCTCAAAACCCAGTAATCACCATGCAACTAGCCATGTACTCGCAAACCAAAACTCAAGGTCCCTTCAAAAATGCACACCCTTCACGTATGATAGCCAACAAGGTCAACACTCTATTAATTTCTGATACCTATTTTGGAGAAAGTCATAATGTACCACTTATTCCTTACGCCCATAGTAGATAGCCAACTCAAGACTTTGTCGAACAATCAAGACCCTTTCAAGATCCGCACGCACGCAACTAAGCCATCAAGATTGCACCTCCCCAACTCGACCGAGTCACACAAACCGTCCAATACAAGAGTGCTGCCACAAATGCTAGTTGAGATTTCATATTCAAAGGACCAATTACTTCACTGCTATACTGACCTTATACCATAGAGCTAACGCATTTCTTCGGATAGTGGATATGCAATAATCCCAGTCAAAGTCCCAAAATCTTCCCATGCAAGATCTCAGACCTCAGTCATATACAAATTCCGTGAACCTACCAATACCACATATACATATACCTCGGACCAAATCTGATATAAATCTATATCTGCAATTTGAATGCCGCTATTGGACTCCTCCACTTGGCGCAAAGCCATAGAAAACAACGCATGATGATCCACAAAACTAACCTTCAAAGCTCGTACAACACAAATCGCAAGGTACTCCAATACCACCAACTATTCCCAATAAACACCCACTTCGTGGCCTTGCCACAATCGCGATGACTACTCAATCAATTAAACTTTCCTAAGATCGTACTCATCAATCAGATGCCAGAAACCACTGCGCCTCTATACAAACAACTGAATAGTCTCAATATATCTGTATCTTCAGCCTACACAATACGTTGAGGCAATGCTTGAGCATCTCTAACTCCTTTGTAGCCTATCTGTAGCATTACAAACCACAAGCTCATGGCAAACGCTGAGATCGTAATATTAAAACATGAGTGGATATAAAGGAACATAAGTTATATACTTCGAGCTGAATTAATATTGCACGATAAGGAATGAAAGAAGGAGAATTTCATAACAGTTTTGTAGCCTCTCGAAGATAAGTACAGACGCCTGCATACCGATCCACAAGACTCTAATAAACCTGCGTATGACTCGTAGCACCCATGAACCTAGAGCTCTGATACCAACTTGTCACGACACCTAAAATCCCTCCAAAGGTGTCATGATGGCACCTAGTCTCTGAACTAGGTAAGCCTAACATTTTTTGTAATAACATGGATATTTACTAACTTTAAATTAAATTAATCTGAACAAATTACTATTCCCAAAACCGATGGTACAAGTCACAAGTCTTTCTACGAGTAGTTATACAAAATAAATACATCACTGGTCCAAAAAAAAAGAAACAAATGGAATTAAGTACAAATAAAGGTAACTCTGAGGCATGCGAATGTTGTAGCAGGGTTTCCTTGAGTCTCTGTAACAACTCGGTTAGTCGTTCTAAGAGTTGTAGCCTCATTTCTCTTATTTCTATTTTTTATATGTTATTCAGCTGTGTTGAGTTGTATCGAGTTGGTAGGTTTGGGTTCGGAGTAGTTTTGGAGTGAAATGGTCACTTAGTATCTTAGTTAGAAAAGTCAACCGAAAGTTGACTTATGAGTAAACGAATTTGGATATGGATTTTTATGATTCGATTAGCTTAGTTGGTTGATTTTAGACTTAGGAGTATGTCCGAAATATAATTTGGAGGTCCGTGGTAGAATTAGGCTTGAATCGGCGAAAGTTGGAAGTTTAGAAATTCTTAGGCTTAAATTCGAGGTTGATTTGGTGTTTTGGTATTGTTTTGGGTGTTTTATAGGTTCGAGTAAGTTCGTGTAGTGATATATGACTTGTTGGAATTATTGGTTGAGGTCCCGAGGGCCTCGGGTGAGTTTCAGATAGGTTTGTGTTGTGTTGCGCTCATTTTTCTTATGTTTCGATGCAGTTTTTTCATGCATAAATGATATTATATTGAATAAATGAGCTCCGATTTCATTTTTTGTTGAAGCATTGTATCTGTATCATAATTACGGACCCGTAACAAAAAAAAATTTATCGTATGAAAATTTTAGGGTCATTTTACTAAGAATTAGGTTGCCAGATATTTCAGATTAATTACGAAATTGCTACTGGCAGCGTATTTAAAAATCTGCACTATTTGCAAATATTAAAACCTACATATCTCATTCATTATAATGTCAATTTGAGTCATTCCAAAGCCTAACTTGATTAGAATTTTACAAGGAATCTATTGGAGTCATAAAATTAGAGTTTCAAGATCGTTTGTCACAATAAACGAGGAAGAATACCTAGCAGAAAAATATATAAAACTAGGGTTTGTTCTTTCGGTCATGTTCTGAATTGGGGAGCTCGGATTTGGGCGATTTTGGAGGCAATTTTTCACCATATAGATTGGGGTAAGTTTTCCCTAGTCGATTTTTGTTATGCTTTATGAATTCATCTTCGTTTTTGTGATTTGATTGACGATTTCAAAGTGAAATTGAGGGAGTTAGGGTTTGAGTTTTGGAGAGTTTTAAGTGAGGATTTGAGGGACCAAACGGAATCCGATTTTGACAAATTTTATATGGTTAGACTTGGGAGGGGACGAGGATTATTATTCTGCCATTTTTGACTATTTTCAAGACATAGGCCCGGGGGCCGAGTTTTGGCCGATTTCAGATTTTTGGCATATTTTGTAGTTTTTATTGTGAAATTCGATTCTTTAGACTATGTTAATAGTAGTATTATGATTATGGATAGATTGGGAGCTTTTGGAGATCAATTCCTGAGACGAGGGCATCCTGAAGTAGGATTTTACGCGGTTGAGGTAAGTAACAATTTTAACTCTGGCTTTGAGGGCGTGTGGGTGTGCACCGCGAAGGATTGAGACTTGGTCCATCCCGTGAGGCTATGGGGCCTAATGGTTGTTATATGTGGTTATGTGTTTACTTGTTGTTGAACTTGTTTGCCTTCATGTTAGAGATCATGATTAGGCTTTATTCATTCTCACGTTATTTGTAGTCAATCATAGAAATTATTTTACAGGTTTACCTCAGTCTCTATTAGTTTCTAATATGTTGTGATACTTGATGTGGCTTGTGTTCCCTTATTTGTTGATGATGGTGAGGCTAGTGAGGTATATGATTGAGTAAGGACAGTGGCCTGTTGTTAGGATATTAATACCATAGTGCGTAAGTTGTCCGCGTAGCACGTGAGTTGACTGTGCGGGTCCAGGTATTGATACCATAGCACGTGAGTTTTCCGCATAGCACGTGAGTTGACCGTGCGGATCCAGGTATTGATATGATGGCACGTGAGTTGTCGGTGCTTAGCGCTTGGGCTTTGGGAGCCCCTCCGGAGTCTGTACACACCCCCAGTGAGCGCAGAGTGTTGAGTTTATTGAGTGTTGAGTGCGAGTGTTGAGTGATGGAGTGACATTGTTGTGAGGTTGCATTTACTCTTGTTGTTGTTGCATTTACCTGTTAACTTGTTTATGGTATTTGTTGCTTTTATGGAATTTACCTGTTTATTCATGTTTATTGTAAATTATCAAAAATAAATAATTGGTCAATTTTTCTTAGCTCGTCACTACTACTCAGTTCCTTAGTTATTTTTGTTACTACTGAGGTGGTTGTACTCATACTACACCCTGCACTTTATGTGCAGATCCAGATGAGTTAGAGCGCGGCTATCGTTGAGATTTTGCCAGCTATCTGTAGAGATTGCAAGGTAGCTGCTAGTGTTCGCATGACCTTGTTACGCCTTTTGTCATTTCTTCTTTGGACTGTTAGACAGTTTATATATCTCAGTTAATAATTTTAGACGCTCGTGACTTAGTGACACCCCAATGTTTGGGACACGTTTCCGTATTTTGTATTATTTATATTTAGAGTTGATTTAGTTTATCAGCAATAAAATTATTGGAAATGTCTTATTATATTCTTATAATCAAATTAGTAGTAATATTTTGGGAATAGGCTTGCCTTGGAACAAGATAGGCACCATCACGACAAAGGTTAGATTTTGGGTCGTGATAGTCTCCACTGCAATGACCCGTACAACTACTACCGATCAAATACCTGAATCTGTACACAAAAATATACAGAAGTGTAGTATGAGCATACCACGACGGTGCCCAGTAAGTATCAAGACTAACCTCAATGGGGTAATGAGGAGGAACAGTTAAGACACCTACTGGTCAAATAAAATGAACATGATATGATAATAAAATATTGAGATAAAGATGATGTTTTAATACCAGCAGCAAAGAGAAATCAAAATACAAACAGTAGGAGTAATAAAGGGAGAACACAGGTAGTAACGAACAATAACCAATTAAATCAACACTGACATAACAGGAACAGAGAGAAGTAAGAATGTATCCAAATAAAGAAGGCAATGCCAACTAAATCAATCAAATCATGTGTAGTACACAAACCCAACCATCTCATCCCTCGATTTCTCATATCATAATCTCAACTTCTGAACCTTCAGCACATATGGCACCTTGTGCCCCCATATTTCATTTTCCATTTCACTTTCAACAACAAAATCCACATTCTATACAATATATAACATCAGTACAATGCAATCAATATGTCCAAGAAGTCCAATTTACCTAATATAAGTAAAATTACAATTTCTAAGCTAATTAGGAAAGCCAGTGAGAAAAGATGGAGTTGTTTATTTGGAAATCCTTTGAGTAAAGAAGGTACCGCTTTTAATTTAAAATAAAACATAGAATGGATTATTGCCTTTAACATTACAGTTAATAACTTAAAACTTAGTAAAAATTTCTTTTTAAAAAAGTAGAACCTCAGACGGTTTAAGGGGATGTAATTGAGAAACTAATTTTATATATATATATATATATATATATATATATATAAA